>ML778064.1:2252735-2271579 GCA_009831015.1 Picea engelmannii
TTGATGGATTGATTGCAACTTTTGCCAAAACCCTTAAAACAGTGGATTGATGGATTGATTGCAACTTTTGTTGTATCTAATGGATACATAAACTAAGAGGATAAATTGTTAATAAAAAAATCCGAGTTTCTTAAATATAGACCATGATATAGATTTAAATGTTGATATGGCTAGTATCTTAGCAAAGGTTAATGTACCTGTCCCTCTTAGTACTGATATTGTATTTTTTTTTTAAATACCTACAAGAAGGTTGCTATTGCGACATCTTGGAGTGTCGCTCCCATAGCAACCACGTCGGAGATGATAGCTCTTAACGTCGCTCTTCCCACGTTCTATATGTCTCTCTTGCCACCTTTAAGACATCACTCTTCCCACGTTCTAGACGTCTCTCTTGCAACCCTTAAGACGTCGATCTTTCCATGTTCAAGATGTCTCTATAGCCACGTATAAGACGTCTCTCTTGCCACGTTTAAGACGTCGCTCTTGCCACGTTTAAGACGTCTCTCTTGCCACGTTCAAGACGTCGCTCTTGCCACGTTTCAGATGTCTCTCTTTCCACGTTTAAGATGTCGCTCTTGCCACGTTTAAGACATCGCTCTTGCCATGTTCAATACGTCGGTCTTTCCATGTTTTAGATGTCTCTCTTGCCACGTTCAAGACGTCGGTCTTTCCACGTTCAAGACGTCGCAATAACGATGAAATATATGTCATCTAAAAAGAGACGTCATGTGAAACGACGTTTGAGGGGGTCCGTTGTTTGTCGTTCTCCCGACAATATAAAGTAGCAATTGCGTCGAATGTGCCATCGAAATTTGACCCAAATGTACTAGTGAGGATAAGGAATCTCGGCATAACACCCAATGATGATGGACGGATGGGTTTAGCTGCCAGAGAAGCTGAAGAGTTGCAATGATGATCAGACAGAGCACTCGACATGGGGAGAGCATGTAGAAGATGCACATAGAGAATAAAAATGCATAACAAAGAAGATATTGGGTACTATTGAGAGTTTTTCATGTGTGTAGAAGGAGGCAGAGTGTAGCAAATGAAATGCATAGAAGAGGAATGGTGCATAGAAGGGACATGGAGCATAGAGCATAAAAGGAGGAAGAACATAAAGCATAAGGAAAGTGTGCAGGAAGACATTGATGCAGGTAGAGCAGAGCAATGTAGCAGAACAGTGATGAGATCGGTAAGCCATTGATAAATATTGTATCACTGTGATAAATTTATAGATAAAAAACATTATATCTAAGGGTGGTAGGGAGGTTCTAAGCATGACTGTTTTCCTCAGAGGTTCAAGTGGGTGCTTGAACACAGGGAGTCGTAGCTTCCATCTGGTTGCAGCCAGAAAAACCATGGTGGCAGGGTGGTGCAAGGGAGAACTGTTGTTCTCTATTTTACAGGTTGGTGCTTGTGTGATTGGAAGTTGGCACTTCCATCTAATTGGTGTTGGAACACTTAGGGAGTTGTTTCTTCCTTCTAGTGGTTTCTAGAGAAACCAGGGAATTGGTGCTTCCTTCTAGTGGGTGCTAGAGAAACCAAGGAGTTAGTGCTTCTTTCTAGTGGGTGCTAGAGAAACCATGGAGTTGGTGCTTCCTTCTAGTAGGTTCTAGAGAAAACAAAGAGTTGGTGCTCTCAACAAGTTGTATCTTGCAAAACAGAGGTTGTAGCCTCAAAATGAGTCGGAGCTCATATGTATGATAATGTACAGAATGTAAAGATTACTTATCATACAAAGAAGAAGAGGTTTTTAGGTTTCCTCGGGAAATATCTATCTTTGTATATTTCATATGTCTGACTGATGTCATATGTTCTATTGCTTACCTCCCTACATTATTGTGATTTTCATTGAGAGTTCTGTAATGAATTTAAAATAAGCATTATTGTTTAAGCACAGTAACAACTGATTCACCCCCCCCCCTCTTAGTTTTCCAACAATTGGTATCAAAGCGGGTTCCTTTTATTTAAAGGTAGATATGTAAGCTTAAACATGACAAGTAATGAATGGACTTCAACCAGTAAGCCTCCTCTATTTGATGGAACATTTTTTTCCCTTTGGAAGGTTAGAATGAGAACATACCTAATGGCCTTAGGTGTTGATGTTTGGGATGTAGTAGAGACTGGATACATAAAGCCTGTTGTGATAGCTTCCAAGGATGATAAGTTAGAATTTAGCTTTAATGCTAAGAGAATGAATGTTATCTTGAATGGACTTGCAGAAGCCGAGTTTGTAAAGGTTATGCATCTTCAAACTGCCAAAGAAATGTGGGATAAACTTATTAGAAGCTATGAAGGAAATGAGAAAGTAAAAGATGCCAAACTTCAAACATTTAGGTTGAAGTTTGAACAAATAAAGATTAATGAAGATGAAAAAGTTAGCAAGTATTTTTTAAGAGTTGAAGAAATTGTGAATTCCATGAAGGCTCTTGGTGAGAAGATTGAAGAATCAATTTTAGTTCAGAAGATTTTAAGATCTTTGCTTGATAAATTTAATCCAAAACTATTTGCAATAGAAGAATTAAATGATCTTAAAACTCTGTCCATTGATCAACTCCTAGGAACTTTGACTGCATATGAAATGAGAATAAAAAAAGATAAATCCATTACTAGAGAAGCATCTTTTAAAGTAGACAAGGATACTGATTCAGATTTAGATGATATTGAGGCAAAATTTGTGAGAAGGTTAAAGAAAGGATCAGGAAAATATCAAGGCACGATTCCCCTCAAATGTTTTAACTGCGGTAAGATAGGTCACTTTTCAAATAAGTGTCCACACAAGAAGAAGGACGAGAACTCTGAAGGTGAAGAGAAGTACAAATCCAAAAGATTTGATAGAAAGAAAATTTATGTGTAAACAATGATG
The DNA here is from genome assembly GCA_009831015.1 of Picea engelmannii. Classification (NCBI taxonomy): domain Eukaryota; kingdom Viridiplantae; phylum Streptophyta; class Pinopsida; order Pinales; family Pinaceae; genus Picea; species Picea engelmannii. The sequence goes on from ML778064.1 coordinate 2,255,602, forward strand.
ACTCCTCAGAAGACACCGATAGTGACTCTTCCTATGAAGATAAGGTAAATTACTTCATGCTTATGGACAAAGAGGATTATGATAATAAAAGCACAGGCTGTGATGATAATGATGAAGAATCTATGGTTGACTTGGAAAGAGAGGTGATCAACATTTTGGAAAAGATTGACAGACTCAGACTTAAGAAGAGAAAGCAAAAACAATTGCTGATACAGTTCAAGAAAGGCACTAAAAAACCTGATGAAGAATTTGCCCTGCTAAAAGTAGAATTAGAAGAGGCAAAGAAAATAGAGGACATTATGAAACAATAGTTATCAAAAAAGAAGGAAAGATCTGAAGCCCTGGAAAAACAAGTAGTGAAAATAAGGAAAGAGTTGAAGAAGTTTCAAGACTTGTATTATCAAAATCTATTAAGTATCAAAGCCTTAGAAGGATTAGCCACCATTCTGAATCGGCAAAGGAATCCAAATCTGAAAACTAGTTTGGGTTATGAAGAGGGATCAAGTAGTGGCTAGCCAAGAAACAAAGAACCCATCAAGTTTGTCAAATCTACAACCAATGACAACAACAAACCTGCAGAAACAAATGAAGACAATCAACTTCCCAGGAGGAGTAAAGAAAAAGGTGCCAGGACTGAATCTGTAGAACAAAGAAATAATGCACTCCCTGCTCAAGGAAATCACCAGAATGGAAGAAATCAACCTGCTCAAAGAAGACAACTATTTTCTAGGTACCAAGGATTTTTCTATGGATATTGTTTTTTCTGTTCTAACTTTGGTCATAAAGTTGTAAACTGGTCTTTAAAATTTAGATATGAGCAAGCAAGACATCCAAGGAATAAATATTTTCCATAACAAAGAATGATATAGCCAAGTAACAAACCATCATAGATTGCAAATTGCCAAATTAAGTCGAGAGACATGCAACTGAGGAGGTCAAGAAATAATAAATAGTCAATGAGCAGAAAATGTTGCCACAATAACTTTGACCTATTGAACAATGAGATTGAATGCTATAATTGTCACAACTTTGACCACAAAGATGCAAACTGTCATCTAAAGAATTATAAAGAAGATCCAAGGATAAAGTTCTTAGATAGAAATGCCAACACATGGAAAAGGAAAGATAGTGAAAAATGTGGTCTAGAATTTTGAACTCAAAAACAAAAGGCCTCCTGTAACATCCCACTCTCGCGCACTGAAAAAACTTATTCTTTGAGGACACTTGCTCGCAAGTGATCTAGACTATTATGATATTAAAACATTTGTCCCTGATTTTGATGCATTATGATAGATGACATGATGTTTTACTGCATTGACATAGGTAGGTGCTATTGACTCAGTTTTACTGAGTGTGTAGGGTTTTGGACCTTGAGGATGCCGAGGGATCGATGGAACCCCTTGGACTCTGGATTGAGTCAGGGAGTGTGCTATTTGGGTTGATTTATTTACTGTGCTATTACATTTGATTTTATGATATGATGTAGAGATGTTCTGACATGATTGTTGATGATGCAGGATGATGATAGCTTGCCGACTAGACTCACATATGGAGGAAAGGGGCCACACACACGACTACCAGAGAGGTTGAGGGAGAGGTGTGGAAAATAGCCCTGCCATAGCCTACTAGCACTCTCACCGTGGCTCGAACTGTAGGTTAACGATTACCTATTTCGAGAGGACCCCCAATGCCGCAAGGGCATACTGCGACAGTCGCTCGCAATGATTCTAAGGGGCACGCAATAAGGCAGGGGCCTTATTCCTTAGAATCCCTTAGTCTCCCACAAGTTCACCTGGCGAAGTGTTGACTCCAGGGGTTATTGATGTCTACCAATCAGTCAAGAGGCGAGTGGCACCCTTGGAGCACATGGTGCATCGTGAAGGGCATGTCGTGCAAAAATAACAGAAGAGGCGAGTGGCACCCTTGGAGCACGTGGTGCGTCCTAAAGGGCACGTCACAGAAAAGAAACACTAGAGGTGAGTGGTACCCTTGGAGCATGCAGTGCGTCCTGAAGGGCATGTCACGTTGATGATGATGAAGGAACAAACCTAGATGGCCCTATGACATTTAACACATTAAGAAATTCTTGAACAACTTCCCTAAATAAATGTCGCCCAGTTCAAAATCTAAGTCCTAAGTCTAAAACTTCTCTAGGGGTAAAATTTTGTCTAACCTTAAAAAAAATTAGCCTATAAAAGTAAACAAAAATAAAAATTAAACTAAAAACCACTTAAGTAATAGTTTTTAGTCTTCATAAAAATTTTGGGGTAAAATGAAGAGAGTAAGAATTTAATTAAAATCCATGGATTTAAAATTGTAAAGAAGAATTTAATTGTTTAACTTGTGAAAGTGTAAAAGATACTAAATCATTAATAAAAAGGAAAAGAGGTTTATTTGCGCAACTACCATTTTTGGCTCTAATGAAAAGGGAAAAGAAGGGAATAATAAAAATTAGGAAACTAAGGAATGGAGGAAACATAATAAAGGAAAGAGGGAACTTATGGTAAAAAGAGAGGTCAACTTAGTAAAGAATCTGCAATAAAGAACCTTCTAAATTGAACTAAATTAGCAAATTTATTTTAGGGAAAGTATTTAAAACCTGTAAGGGAATCTAGGGACACCTAGGAGTAAAAATAGGAGTAACTCTAGGTGGGTGAGGGAATTAAGACAATTTAATAAATCAAAGAAAATAGTTAGTGGAGAAACGTGGGGGATGGATGACACTTGTACGAAGGAGAGTTTTTAGAAGTTATTATTTAAAACTTAAATTAAATGAGATTTAGAAAAAAGATGGAAGTTCTAAAACTCTATAAAAGAAAGGGAAGAGAAGGAAGAAAGGGGGGATTGGCTGTTAGTGTAACGTTACACTGCTGGATTTGTGACTTGACTGATTACTTGTGGGGAGTTGGGATTTCCCAGCTCAGATAGGAGTGGTAGTTCGGCCTTGCGAGGCAAGCTGGGAGCTAGATGTACCATCTGGATACTGTGTGGCCCCTTTGTGGTTCGGGGGGCTAAGGGGGAAGCAGAGTACCCCTAGAATTGGCTGGGAGGTACCGGTGAGGTCTCGACGGTCAGTGAGTGGGAGTGGTACGGAGCTCAAGTGTGGGATAGCATCTTCGGGTTATTCGTCGTCAGTCACAGGTATGCAAGTGTGTTTGTTTGTTTAATAATAAAAGGAAAATTGTTTAAAGGTGTATATGAATCCTTATGATGATGATTGATGTGTTGAATTTTGGATCATCCCATTTTCTTGTTGTTGTTTTCTGCGCCTAGACTGTTATAACCCCGCAATCCTTCCGATGAGTTATCCTTGGCTCTGACATTCTCTTACTATTGACTGCAATTTCTTATTGGTGTTCTTTAGGCGTTTATAAATTACGGTGGGGGTTTATATCTAACTGTGGGCATTTTGTTTTAATGTGGGCATTTATATATGACTGTGGGCGTTTTGTAATAATGGGGGCGTTTATATACTACTATGGGCATTTGTATTGCTGTAGGCTTTTAAAAATTATGGTGGGCGTTTTTGTATATGAATGTGGGCGTTTTGTTTTAATGTGGGCATTTATATATGACTGTGGGAATTTATATCTGACTGGGGGAATTTTTGAATATGGCTATGAGTGTATTCGCATTTCCGTTGTTGTAAAATTTAGTTATGAGAATTCGTTTTGGCAATGAGTGTATTGGCATTCCGTTTTTGTAAAATTTAGTTCTGAGAATTCGTTCTGGCAATGAGTGTATTTGCATTTTCGTTTTGCAAAATTTGTTATGAGAATTCATTCTGGCAATGAGTGTATTGGCATTCCTTTTTTGTAAAATCTAGTTCTTAGAATGCGTTCTGGCAATGGGTGTATTGGCATTCCGTTTTTGTAAAATTTAGTTCTGAGAATTCATTCTGGCAATGAGTGTATTGGCATTTTCATTTTGTAAAATTTGTTCTGAGAATTTGTTCTAGCAATGAGTGTATTGACATTTCCGTTTTGTAAAATTTAGTTCTGAGAATTTGTTTTGGCAATGAGTGTATTGGCATTCCGTTTTTGTAAAATGTACTTATGAGAATTCGTTCTAGCAATGAGTGTATTGGTATTTTCGTTTTGTAAAATTTGTTCTGAGAATTCGTTCTGGAAATGAGTGTATTGGCATTCTATTTTGTAAAATTTAGTTCTGAGAATGTGTGTTGGTAATGAGTGTATTGACATTTCCGTTTTTGTAAAATTAGTTCAAAGAATTCGTTCTGCAATGGGTGTTGGGCATTTTCATTTTGTATTGTTCTGTAATTTCGTCTCTGGCAACCTTCGTCCCTGGCAAATGAAGTTCTCCCTCCTTAAACTTTCATTGATTTCAACTAATGCAGATGGACATTGCTGTGTGGTAAAATGTAGAGTTGTTTTATTGATCATTAAGAATAGATAATTTAATTATGAATGAGGCTAATGTTAATTAAATCCTTAGTTGCATTTATCGATTATTTAAGGCTCATTGAATTTTTATATTTCATTTTAATGGCTGAAAGTTCTCTGTTAACTTAATGCAGTTCCTTGCCCTTTCATTTAAATCTAGTTAGTTTCTAATTGGGTTAAGAAGAAATTTTGTTTTATTATAAATTGTTCTCAGGTTTGGGTTAATGAAATGGTTCATGGTTTTTATAATTGATTAGTGGGTATTGTCGTAATGGGTCTTGTTCTAATCTAAATTGAACATTGTTTAATAAAATTTGAGGATTGTTCTATACTAATTGGATCTCATTCTAATACTTTTGGGATATGGTTAAATATCATTTGAGTAGTGTCTTAATATAGTGGGGATATTGTTTATTTAATGGCCAGATCTAAATTTGTAACACTTGGACATATAGAGAGAGTGGGTGAGAAGAAGTTGTTACTCGCCTTCATTTAATCCGTCTTCACTTAGCATCATATTGATTTGTTTAATAATCTGATATTGCGCACTATGGAACTAATGGCTACCTGGATGCTAACCTTACAATAAGGAATGATGTTATAGAGTTCCCTTATGTTTATCTCTTGGCAACTTACAAGTGTTCATGTAAATTGGTTTCTTTTAAGTATAACCTGTTACTGAGAAGAGGGGAATGTTCAAGACCCTTGGGATGTATTATAATAATAATAGAAAGGGATTGTGGTTAGATTTACCTTTGGAATTTAATATCTCATTAAATTGGTATAAGAAGGGAGAATAGTAGCTTCTTAATGAATTTTAAGTGGTGAGTAATTTAATGAGTTGAGAAGTTATTAATGTCTCACTAATGCTTCCACCTTAATGTGATAACTAGGTTAGTTGTTATATTAAAGGTTGTATTATTGTCATAATAAATGCCTTACTTGTTATATTAACTTTCGATATCTTGTGATTGATTAAAAATACACTTCCAATGCAATATGGTAATAGTAGTGAGTAATCTAATGAGTTAACAAGAATTCACCCTCGAAATTTGCCTTAATGAGATAATTTTGTTAATTGCAATATTGATGATTTATCTTGTCATTAGCTTAGTAGGCATTGGTCTGCTTGCGTCGGGAGGGATGTAGACACCTCCATGTTCCTCAGAACAGTTGCCAGCCATGAGACCTTAAATGCTTAAAATTGATGGGAACCTAGGCTTGAACATTGCTTATGTGTCTTAGAGGTCCTAACCATTGCAAGGTAGGATAGATGGGTAGTCAGTCTTTTTATTGTCGGTTGATTGTTGTTCATTACTGGCAGATGTCGTTGTGCATCTTGGATATTTATGTTGATATCGTAGTTGTATGCATCATGATTCATCGTCATGCGACGACACAGAGTATAATGTATTGTTACCCTTGTACACATGCACACACAAAAAAGAAATTGCACTTGTTATAAGAGGTTGCCTTCATAACGAGGAGGAACGTTACATATGGTATTAGACTGGGTTTGACCCACGACTTGGGAATGCTACGGATTTCATTGACATGATTTGATAATACTATTTCTAATTGAGTTGATTGTGTGTGTGCAGGTAATCATGGTTAGAGGGCACCGCAGAGGCAGATGACAGGGTGCTAGGGGAGGAGGTGCGATGCCCCCAATAGCATCCATGCATGAGGGGTCTAACCCCTAGGGAGATGAGCAGGTTCTTAGACAAGAGAAGATAGCAGTTGGTGATGTAGTCGGGATGATGAGATCCTTTCAGCGCATGTCCGAGGCATTGATTAGCCATTTGGATAGAGATGAGGCCAGGGCATCGACACCCGCTAAGGTTCCGCTGCGTGCACCAACTGTTACTGGTAGCATTCACCGTGAACTCGAGAAGGTCAAATTTCTCGAGTTCTTTGGTGCCTCGGACGACGTAGCCACCGAGGCATGGTTGGAGAACATGGTGATGTGCTTCGCACTTCACGATTATACCTCCAACATGAAGGTCTGCATGGCGGTCTTTCAACTGAAGGGGAGAACTCTTCTATGGTGGAAGACACTCCTACCGTAGCTGAACATGGCCGTCAAAGACGTGTCATGGGAACTATTTGAGGAACAGTTCCGAGAGAGGTACATTTCAGAGGAATTCATTGAGCGTCAGCTCAATGAGTTCAACGCCTTATGACAGGGAAGTCGTACACTGCCCGAGTATGAGGCACATTTTATGGAGTTGCTCCGATATGCTCCGCATCTTAACACGGAGAAACTTAAGGTCAACAGGTTCATGTTTTTCCTTAACGGCAACCTGCATGCAAAGGTTAGGATTTTGATGCCTCAAACCTTCCACGATGTCGTCCAAAAGGCCCTCATAGCAGAGGAGGAGCTTATTAGTGGGGTCGGACCAGGACTCCAGTGAGACCAGCAGAGCAGGTTTCATCTGGAACACGGTAGCATAAGACACCAGTGAGACATACGCAGGGATATTGTGGCTTCTAGAGGGGATCCACTTTCACCACACCCCGACAACCACTGCCTCAACAATAGACGCCTTATCTGGGACCACAACATCAACAACAATAGTTTAGGCATGTTCAGTAGAACAAACCAGGGTTTCAGGCCGGTGGGCCATTATCTTCTACTTCGGCTACCTTGACTACTGGGCCGAAGAAGGGGTGTTGGACGTATGGGGAGCCACAGTACCAACGTGACTGTCTTGTGGAGAGGACCAGAGAGTCTGGATCAGTCGGACCCACTACAGTGGGAGATATGGGCAAGGACCATCGGATTCATGCAGCGGTGAATAACCGCCAAGCAGAGCATCAGTTGATTGTGCTCGAGACGACAGGTACTACCGCTGACCAGACTCTTAGTATTTTTATAGATCCTGGTGTTACTGAGAGTTTCATTTCTGGTGCAGCGCTAAAAAGGATTAAGGTAAAGGCAGTCGAACAGGATGATTTTAGCTTCGTAGAGATGGCATCAGGAGCCAAACAGAAGGTTGGAGGAAAGGTTACTGGCTGTGCCCTTAACCTAGGAGAGTTTGTCACGAGGGCCAACTTGTACGTCATGATCATAGGATCTTATGATGTCGTGATTGGTATGGATTGGTTAGAATCACATGAGGCGATACTCAACTATAAGACGAAATAGTTGAGCTTGCTTGATGATGAAGGACAAAGACGTGTGATTGTAGCACAAAACCAGGGAGTTTCCCTGAGGTTCGTCTCTTCCTTACAGTTACAGAAGAGTATGCGCAAGGGGTGCAAGCTTTATGTGATCCTTGCGCTAAACGAGAAGGGAGTAGTGGAAGGTCTAGAAAACCTTCTGGTGGTGAGAGAGTTTGCGGATGTGTTTCCAGAGGAGTTACCTAGGATGTTGTCGGAGAGGGAATTTGAGTTTACCATAGACCTAAAACTGGGGACTGAACCAATAGTAAGAATGCCTTATCGGATGTCCACCCTGGAGTTACAAGAGTTGAAACTGCAACTAAAGGAGTTGTTGGACCTGGGATTGATACGTCCTAGTGTGTCACCTTGGGGTGCACCGGTTATTTTCATATGTAAAAAGGATGGATTGTGGAGGCTTTGCATTGACTACCATCAACTGAACAAGGCTAGGATTAAGAATCAATATCCCTTGCAAAGAATTGATGATCTGTTCGATCAAATGGAGGGTGCGATGGTGTTCTCCAAGATCAATTTGCGATCAGGGTATCACTAGTTATGGATCAAGGAGGATGACATTCCTAAGACCGCTTTTAAGATGAGGTTTGGACATTACGAGTTTATTGTTTTACCGTTTGGACTGACAAATTCCCTAGGAGTATTTATGAGTTTGATGAATGGGGTGTTCCGCGAGTACTTGGACAAGTTCATCCAAGTGTTCATTGACGATGTTTTGATTTACTCTCATATGAAAAAGGAATATGATGAGCACTTGCGCTTGGTACTATAGTCTTTGCGAGAGCACAAACTGTATGGAAAATTCTCCAAATACTCTTTTTGTCAATCAAAGATTCACTACTTAGGGCATGTCATCTCCAGTGAAGGTATTGCAATGGATCCAGCCAAGGTCGAGGCTATTATGGAATGGCCTACATTGACGAATGTCACAGAAGTGCATAGCTTTATGGGTTTAGTAGGATACTATCGATGGTTTGTCGAGGGATTTTATAAGATAGAAAATCCAATCACAGAATTGTAGAAGAAAAACAAGAAGTTCGTTTGGACTGAGAAATGCACAGAATCATTTCAGAAGCTTAAAGAGTTGTTGACGACAGCGTCGATAGTAAAGGTCCCTGACATGGATGCGGACTTCTTGGTATGCACAGATGTATCCAAGGAAGGTTTAGGCAGAGTCTTGATGCAAGACAGAAGAGTGATTGCTTACATTTCGAGGAAACTGAGAAGGCATGAGGAGAACTACGTGATGCATGATTTGGAGTATTTAGCCATCGTATATGCCTTGAAGGTTTGGAGACACTACCTTGTTGGACAAAAATTTGAATTAAAGACTGACCACTGTGGACTACAACACATTTTTACGCAAAGCAACCTGAACGCACGAAAACGACGTTGGTCGGAATTGCTTAGCGAGTACAACTTTGAGATTTCTTACATAAAAGGAATAATGAACCGAGTGGCTGATGCTTTGAGTCGGAGACCACGCATCTTTTCGGTGTTACAGCTTTAAACGAATCTACGTGAGAAGATTCTCACTTTACGACATGACGATGATTGGTACAAAGAGGTCGAGGGTTTTATCGGACAAAACACCATGATGGTACCATGATATGAGGGATTTTCATTTGATAGCGATGGGTTATTGAGGTTTAGAAGTCCGATTTACGTACCGCCAAATGACGAGTTGAGGATGTTGATCCTGAGCGAGGCTCATAGAGCATTTTAAATGGCTCACCTGAGAGTCACGAAGATGAGGGCATACCTTAAACCCTTATTCTTCTAGAAGGGAATGAAGGCTGACACAGTCAACTATGTGGCTAGATGTATGGAGTGCCAGTAGGTAAAGGATGAACATAGACACCTAGCAGGATTACTTCAACCACATGCCATTCCAGAATCGAAATGGGAGGTTATTTCGATGGATTTTATTGTTGGATTTCCACTGACGGTGAGGATACATGACTCGATTTTTGTAGTAGTAGACAATCTAATGAAGAGAGATCAATTTATTCCTGTGCATACGACGTATCAGGCACCTAACATAGCTAGAGTTTTCATCAATGAGATTGTGAGGCTGCATGGCATGCCTAAGAGGATTATATCCGATTGAGGATCGGTGTTTATTGGACGATTTTGGACAAGTTTCCAAGAGGCCTTGGGAACTCAACTTAACTTTAGTACTGCGTATCACCTAGAGACTGATGGACAGACCGAACGAATGAACCAAACCTTGGAAGACATGTTGCACATGTATGTGATGGACCAACAAAAGCGTTGGGAGGAATTATTGCCACTAGTAGAGTTCTCTTACAACAACAGTTACCAGAGCACCATTAAGATGGCGCCTTTCGAGTTTGTTTACGGGCGACTGTGTCAGACGCCCTTGAGTTGGGATCGGCTTGAGGATAGGGTCCTGGTGGGACCAGAAGCGATCCAAGAAATGGAAGAGAAAATGCAAACCATAAGACAAAGAATTAAAGAAGCGCATGATCGACATAAGAGTTATGCCGATGCGCACCGAGTCGACCGTAGTTATGAGGTCGGCAATCAAGTCTTCTTGAGGGTTAAACTGCATAAAAGTTTGATCAAGTTTGGAAAGGGAGCTAAACTCTCTCCTAGGTTCATGGGACCTTTCAAGATTATGGAGAGAAAGGGGCTCGTGGCCTATCGACTAGCCTTGCTTGATTCCTTGAGGCGTATGCACGATGTTTTTTATGTATCTGTTTTGAGACATTATATTAGTGATCCTACACATGTCATTGACATGAGTTCCTTGCAGGTATCAGACGAGGGAGCACTCACGGCTGAGTCGGTCCGCATCTTAGATCATCGCGTTCGATAGTTGCAACGTTGAACAATAGATCAGGTCAAGGTCCAGTGGGACAATTATAGTCTGCACTCAGCGACCTGGGAGGACGCGTATGATATGCACCAACAATTTCCATTTTTTTTTTTATAGATATACATATGATACTATGATACACTTATTTTGGCATTTATACTATGAAACTTCGAGATGAAGTTTAGACCAAGAGAGGGTGTATGTAACATCTCGCTCTAATGGACTGAAAAAACTTATTCTCTGAGGACACTTGCTCGCAAGTGATCCAGACTATTATGATATTAAAACATTTGTCCCTGATTATGATGTGTTATGATAGATGACATCATAATTTCAGAACTCTGCGTTCAAGATTTCACGAGTTTTTGGCTTCGTGATTCTAATGTTGGGACTTCATTATATGAGTCCTTTGATCTCTTGTCTCGCCAACTTCTGATCGTCGAAACATCGATTTGCCGATGGCCGAAGAGAGATTATCGGCCTTGAATTTGGCCTTAGTCATCGTGCAATGTGACCACCCACCTTGATGTTAAAGCGCTACGGGATTTTCCGGTTCTTTGTCTTTCAATTTGCCGAAATGTGAAATTTTCCTTTGGACAATTCAACAATCCAGGTCTTCCTGTGATCTGACGGTCCATATCCTATCGAGATTTTGCGATTCGTTATTTCACGAGTTTAGAACTCTTGTTCTAGATTTTTCAAAACCGTGATCACCGAAATGGCGATTTGTCGAAATGACGTTAACTTCAGTTAGCCCCTTGGGATAGACCTCTGATCCACATGACCTCTCCTAATATGACCGTAGTCACTTTCTGGGTTTCGTGACTCAAACGCGTGACCACTTGGTCTCTCGACTCCTGAAAAGAGAATTCCCGAAATGTCGATGGTGCTTTCCTTTCAGGACTTTCCCTAAAGGCCTATATTGTTGCCATGTGTCCCCTTACGGTGGACGGTCCTCGTCATTTCACGATTTCACGACTTGCGACACCCGATGACAGAAATCCTCTGTCAACTTGAAACCCCGGTCACTGATATACCTATGATTTCCTCGATGTTCTCCATGTGTCCAAACAAATGGACGACTGTGATCTTTTCGAGATTTCATGATTTGCGATGTCAGGATTTCACGTATCGGGGTTTTGGAGAGAAGTCTCTTGCTCGTCCAACTCACGATCCCCAATTTTGCGATGGGATAAGATCGACGACTCATGATCTTTCTCGATCCAACGGTCCATAATGACTCGTGATTTCATGATTCGCGAATTCTCATGGAAGTCTTCTGACCTTTACACCTTGCGATTCAGCGAAATGCCAAGATCTCGCCACATGTCTCTTGATGGACGGTCCAGATGATTTCTGGATTTTGAGACTTCACAAGTCAAAATTTCTCCTGTGCGCTTCAGAGGACTAAACCTCATGCACCATCTCGTTGATCCAATGGCTGTCGGTCCTCTACGTCAGATCTAACGGCTGATATTCTTTTTCCTTTTCTACGCTCTCCTTGTCCCTTCTAAACTGGATTTCCTCCTCGGATCTGTTCGTAGGAAAAATCTTATGGCCGTGACGGTTGTTCTTTTCTCTTGAGACGTGTTCTTTACTACCTTTGCAAGGATTTTCTTCTGTGGAAGAAAAATTTGTGAATCTTTCAAAGATTTGAAAGAACTACATGGATTCTTTGAAACTTGGCATTGTCTGCTGCAATCTTTAACAGATTTGAGCGATTTCCAAAATTCTTTAAATGATGCTGCCTTCTGCAACAATCTTTCACAAATTTGAGCGAATTCTGTGAAATCTTCAATGTTTCTGCCTTATGAAGATCTTCTTTGTGAATTCTTTGATGATTCTTGAAAATTACAAGAATCTTTAAAGTTTCTTCTTCTGCACTCTCTTCGTCCTTGATCTTTCGAGTGTTGTATGCTCTGCTTTGGCTCGTGAGCTTCTTACGACGATATTTTTGAGAGTATGAGCGGACATCTCTCCAAGCCTTGTGAAAATTCTGTGTCGAATTCTCTTAAGATCCGTCAAGATTTGCGCTATTTGAGGATCGTGTTGCTCTCCAGCCTGTGTGAAGAGGCTTACTACTATATCTTTGATACCATGATAAATTGTGAAGTAAGAAATGCAGAGAGAAGGAATAGAACATAAAGCAGTATATTAGAATATATGAAGAAGAGTACAAAATGAGTACATGAAGAAGTTAATGAAGAAGATTTGAAGAAGTACTATGCAATGGGAAATAACTGAGCTAAATAGGCTCAAGTAAAACAAGAATAGTAAGTACAGCTGGCCAGGACAATTGGTAGTGTACAGTCAGCCTGTTGAGGTTACATTATATTTAACAGAATCGATCACCCGACTTAGTACTGTAACCGCTAATAACGAAAATTTTTTCATGGATGAAAGCACCATAGCATTCATCCCATTCTAGGCTCATCTCAGGGAGAAGCTTCCATTTGTCTTTAGACACATTGTAAACAGCTGCTGATCGCAGTAAATCTTCATCATCATTGTTTCCGCCGACAACGTAAAGTAGTCCTTGGGGTGACACCGAGAAGGCACTGGAGGTTTGAATCATTGGCATGTCTACGTTGCGGCTCCACTTCCCAGAAGAGAAATCGTAGATGAAAATGGTGTTGAGTGCCTTCGCGTGGTAGGGGTCGAACGGATTCCACCCACCTATCAAAACCAGCTTTTGATTGACACAAACGCAGTCACAAAAGAGTGGAATTTCATTATGACTAACGAGAAAGTGGGGAAGAAGAGGAATATTTTTCTTGGTTCCTCCGAGAGGGTCAAACAAAGAAACCACAAATTCTAGATTAGCATCAGGGTAACCAAGATATTCCCGGAATTCCACCAAACATATACACTGCTGGAAAGTGCCAAGCTTTTTTCTGTCTTCATAGAACTGGGGGTAGCTCACAGTGGCCTCCTAGATTTTGCAAATAGCTCTAAGGTTATCATAGCAATAGTAAGGCACTCTCAACAGACAGTGTCGAACTATTTCCAATGGAAGAACATCAAAAATATCCATAATCAGATGCACTACTGGCTAGCTAAATACAGAATGATACTACTGGTCTTTTGGAGCATTTGAAGACACCAATACAATGTCAATTGTATAGTGACCATTCATGATGAAGAGATGCAATTATATGGTGCTCAACCATGAAGAAGAGAGGGTCACCATCACAATGAGTCTATTGGGTCATAAATATATTTATACTTTATATTATATAATAATAATAATGATAATAATAATTTATTTTTAAGGTCACGGCTAAGCCATACCAAATTGGTGTATGAGATCTCCTTTTTTGTGAGAGAAGGGATTCTATGGGTCCAATGATTTTGTACATACCCTACCCCCCTCTGATGTATGAGACCCCCTCAACCTAGCTCTATTTGAACTTGTGACCTCTTAGGAGGAAACACATGTTCTTAACCATTAGGCCCACATATTTATATTATATTATAAATATATTTTATATTTATAATTTATTATATATATTTATACTTTATATTATAAATATATTATTAAATTAATAATATTTTTTAATAATTAATAATCATATTATTAATTATTAATCTAATAGAATGTCTTTCCAAACATCAACACTCACTCTCAACTAGGGAGACAATCTACATTATGTCAATATTACCTTTGGGTAACTTTCAAATAGCTTCAACATGTCACCATGACATACATTACCTCTCAATGCATGTGTACCTCATCATGTGCACCCATGTGACTTCACAACCAATGCATCCAGGGCTTGTGGGTAGTTCTCAAATAACTACAACACTCCCGAGGACACCCACTACCCTACAATGCATATCTCATCATGTGCACCCTTGATATCAAGCCATTTTTCATGCTGGATGAGTCCACCTGTTTCACTACCTTTTTCATGCTAGATGAGAACAATCATTGCCAACCCTTTTTCATGCTTGATGAGAACACTCAGTGCCAACCCTTTTTCATGCTCGATGAGAACACTCAGTACCAACCCTTTTTCATGCTGGATGACTTCCACCAATCTGAGTGCCATCCCATTTTCATGTTGGATGCGAACAATCACTTCCAACCCTTTTTCATGTTGGATGAGTTCCACCTGTCTCAGTGCCAACCATTTTTCATGCTGGATGAGAAAACTCAGTGCCAACCCTTTTTTCATGTTGGATGAGTTCCACCTATCTCAGTGTTAACCATTTTTCATGTTGGATGAGAACACTCAGTGACAACCCTTTTTCATGCTCGATGAGTTCCACCTATCTTAGTACCAGCTCTTTTTCATGCTAGATGAGAATACTCAGTGATAACCCTTTTTCATGTTGGATGAGTTCCACCTGTCTCAGTGTCATCCCTTTTTCATGCTGGATGACAACACTTAGTGCCAACCCTCTTTCATGTTGGATGAGTTCCACCTGTCTCAATGCTAGTCCTTTTTCATGATGGATGAGAACATTGAGTGCCATCTCTTTTCCATGCTTGATGAGTTCCACCTGTCTTAGTGCTAGCTCGTTTTCATGCTATATGAGAACACTCAGTGCCAACCATTTTTCATGTTGGATGAGTTCCACCTATCTCAATGCCAACCCTTTTTCATGTGTGATGAGAAGACTCCCTCTGAAGAGGGACCATGCCAAGATTGTCCCTGAATTACTCAAACTTCCTCCTTGACAGTGGATTGATAAATATGTCCGCAACGTGATGCTTTGTAGTCACAAAACTGGAGCCCCATTGTTCCCTTCTGCACCATATCCCTAATATAGTAATATTTGATCTTGATATGCTTCAACCTG
This sequence comes from Picea engelmannii, assembly GCA_009831015.1. Lineage (NCBI taxonomy): Eukaryota > Viridiplantae > Streptophyta > Pinopsida > Pinales > Pinaceae > Picea > Picea engelmannii. The sequence continues at coordinate 2,270,833 of ML778064.1, forward strand.
TCATAGACCACAGGGTTCTCTAATGACTTTATGCAACTATGGTTCATACAAAATACATGTCACCTCCGGTTTGAGACCAAATAACCTAGAAAATAGTTCTTGAATCTACATTGTTATTCCACATGCTGTCAAATACTCAGCTTTAGCCATACTGAGTGTCACACATGACTTCTTCCTACATCCGAAGGAACCTCCTACTCCTTACTATAGTACCCATATCCCTCTAGAATTGACCATCTGGCTCCCTCTCGAGCACTGAATATCAACTGGATCTTCAACCTGTTGACTTCATCAATTGTCCTCCAAAAGAAGTCTCGTCATCCTCTTCTTATAGGTCTAGGTTGCTCCAGATATTGACTCAGGGTATTCACAACAAAATGTATATATGGTCTTGTGTTCGTCGAGTTCGTGAATGAACCCACCATCTACCTGTATAAAGTAGCATCGACATTCTCTAAAGTCATATCCTACAACAACTTCAGATTTGATACCATAGGTGTTGTCATTGCCTTGCAATCCAACATCTAGAACCTCTTCAGGATTTATATTATATACTTCTCTTAATTCAAAAAGATCTCATCCTGTCTCTACCAGACCTCGAGACCCAAAAACTAATGCATCATCCTGAGATCTTTCATCTCGAACTTAGCAAGAAATTTTTCTCTTACACTCTCATATGATCTTTTCCACACCTATTTAGAAATAGGTCATCCACATACAACAATAGTGTTACCGAACCATCATCCA
>ML778065.1:5269-16096 GCA_009831015.1 Picea engelmannii
ATAATAAATAAAAACCGACCTGCCTACAGACTATGTGCGGTTAGCCCATAATTGATATATATATATATATATATATATATATATATAGTATAGCAAGAGCAAGCATGTCACTGGATCAATCATAGACACTCTTTAAACGCGGAGCCAAGAATCGTAGAGCATAAAACGTCATAGAGCATAAAACGAGAGCCGGGAAATCAGAGCATAAGTCTGAAATGACACACTCTTTAATTCGAATCGATTTAGGTGGAGGAAGTAATAACATGGAGAATAATTGTGTGGAATTGGTGCAGAATCAATTCCTCCTTGGGCTTCTGGTATTTCTCTTGGGCAACCACCTTGCCTCTGGCCTGGCTTCTGCCTTGCCCTCGTTGGCCTTGCTTACGGCTCAGCTTCTCTTCGTCTTTTAGAGCCATCTGGTAAGCATCCTCCACTGTCCTGATGGTAACGATGCTTAACTCATCCTAAATGTCATATCTCAGACCATTCAGATATCTAGCAACCTTCTCATCATCGCTCTCCCGATGACCTGCTCTGATATTTAACCTGTAAAATTCTTCGGTGTACTCCTTCACCGTCATCAGCTTCTGTCTCAGGTTCTGCATTCGCCTGAACATAGTGATTTGATAATCCCTTGGGATGAACTTTGCCTTCATCTTTGCGATCATTCGATCCCAGCTTTTGATCTTCTCCTTGCCTTCGCAGCGTCTGTCAACTTGTAGCTCATCCCACCACAATGCTGCATGTCCTTTCAAGCGCGTAACAACGTTCTTGACTTTCTTATCTTCTTCCACATCTTCATAATCGAAGTATGTGTCAAGAGATCGGATCCAGTCCAATAAATCCTCTGCATCCAGATTTCCCTCATATACTGGAATGTCCATTTTCGCCTTCGCACCCATCCTGGCGATAGCTTTAATCAACCGCTCGGTTGATGCATCCTCTGCTGTGATCTCTTCTTCATGTCCAACTTCCTCTTCAACCTCATAATCGCTAAGATCCCCAGCACCAACTCCGCGTCTCTGTGTTGTCTCCATCTCCTCGAGCCTTGCTCGGAGATCTCTCATATGCCTCTCCATTTCTGTATTTTCTTCTGGCCTACCTCTTCTCCGCACGTCCCTGTCTTCTAGGTCTGGTGATTGTCTTTCTCTTCTTGGCGGCATGGTGTATTTTTCTTCTCTTCTGCTATAGAAAGAAAAAGATATTCCATCTCTGATACCAAACTGACGGCAACCGCACTCCTCGGAGCACGTTTTCCTCCTCCAGGACCTTCTTGTCTCTCGGCCCGAAGAGCGTCAAGGCTCTTCTATCTTCCAATCGGAAGATCTGCATCCACAGTTATCGTCTCGTGATCCTCTTTACTTACTTATTGGAGGATCAGAACTTCGCGCTTCGCGAATTCTCTATTGATCAACTGGGCTCTCGAATCCCCGAGACCCGATGCATAAATCAACACTGACCTTCTCCCGCTTGTCGAGACTTCTTCGCTTATCGCAGTCTTGCCACTCACGACAACTAACCACTCGATATTCCAACCTCCGATACCCAATGCGCCGAAATGCCAAGACCCGAGATCTCTCTTCCACGCGACTTCGCTACTCGCGCAACCAGACGACTTCTTCTTTGACTCCCGCTATCCAAGATGCCGATACACTGATATCTCGCATCACCATTCACATCACCTTGCTATGGCCCACACTGTCCATGCAGTCATCAGGACTTCGCTTCTCGCACTATCCCGACTCCCGCTGCTAAATCTTCTGCTCTTTTCTCACGATGGTCCGATAGCCGATCTACGAGTAGAACCTATGCTCCCCGTAATCCCGACCGACAGCTCCTATTCTTCCGAGCTTCGAACCTTCTTCCGCTCCTGCACTGTAGCATTCTTGTCCTCCGCAAGATCCAATGATCCACGGTAACTCGTGCATTCCCCGCGAAGAATATTGACCGTTCACTTCTCTCCTTGCGCAATCCTCAAACCAGAAATGTCTCTCTACGAGACTTGTTCGCCCACCTACGACTTTTCCGTTCAACCTGCTCACGCAACTTCTCTCCGCCACCCTTCAAGAACCTTGAAGGTCTATCCCTCCTGAACTTCGATGACTTCAATTCCCTCAGGAAGAAGTTCTTACGCGCACTCCTTGCGGCAAATCTTCAAACACGACTATGTGATGAAGCTTTCGATCCTGTGCACTCCTGCAGCAGAAATCTTGCAATCCTTTTACTTAGAATTGCAACTCTGATTCTTCGTCTAGCCTACGCACGCCTTGCACGGCTCCGGTGCCAAATCTGCACTTCTGAGAACGTAGAAAAAAAGTTATCCCAACTTGAACCCTGCAGTCACGCACTCCTTGCGGACAAATTCAACTGCACTCCTTGCAGGAAATCTCTGGTTCAAAATAGAGAAACAATTGAAACTAACTCCTCATTCTCACAGACTTCAATTTAACCATGAAATCACATACACAACATATAAAATCAAATGTATGACAAGAAGAAGACATTCATGAGCATAATATCAACAATACACAAAGAATAGCACAACCATGGAATTGAATCAAAGCTTTCTTCTATTAATTCAATATATGTACATGGAAATTCTTCATACACTTCTCTACTTCTCTTCTCTTCTTGCTCATGTTTGATAATCCAGAATTATAATACAATGTACAAAGGAGGGTGTCTATATTCCGTTTCCCTCTCGAGCTCTAAAGCTATAAAATCTACAATTAAATTCCTACCTAACAATATTAACTATTTTAAATGCCTCGTCTACCTAAGGACGTGAGCTTATCCACTCAAGGTCCATTACAATATACAAAGTGTGCTTCATCAAATCAACACATTAATGTTTGCGCAACAATATCAAGGTTCTTTCAAAAAGAGATTTGTGCTGGCTTGTCCAGTTGTCTCCTGCTTTTGCGCTGGCTCGCTTGACGTGGGCGATGCTCTTGCATCACATGTGAACTACTTTGACATTGCTGACTTTTAGGGGATGGTCCAGTGTCTTCACAAGATTCAGAAAATTCTAGTTGTGACCCCATGTTAGGTCCTCACCCCCCCACAATCAACGACCTAACCACCCTTCCCAACATCCTTCTCTTCCAAAGGGATTGTAGCAGATACGAGTAACTCTATCTTACTTTACTAAGATCTTAGTGCAACATGGTAGCTTTGTTGCACTATATCAACATAAACTATCTGCTAATGACATTGATAGAGAGGTTGGACCTTCAACCCCTAGAGAAAAGTGTAGTGAAGAGAGGGAACATGGATATAGAATTAATCCATGTAAACCCCATAGATGCTGAAGTTGCAGACGGACTTGGAATGGGCCTATGCAGACCAGTGGAAAGTAGAGATTCATGCAGGAGGATACCTATGAATCAATTAAGTCTTGTATGCAGGAGACCTGATTTCAGACCCTGGTTGTAACATGACTCCAAACTAGAAGTTATTTCAAACCTTGAAAATTTCTTGGGATACAAAAACCATGGAAACCCTCGGTATGTTTCCCAAGGATGAGGATTTTCGTCATTTAAGAGATAGAATGGAAACATTGGAGACACAAAACACATATCTTATGAATGTGGTGATCTACTTATCTCATCGTCATGACATCTCACTCAATCCTCTGTCATTCATTCGCCATGCTTGGAGTCCTCTACTGCAGCTGCTCGCATTGGTATTTTGGGTATGTTTCCTTCTCAGGTTCCTCATGACCAACATTAGCACGCTCCATAGTCTTTACAATCCTATTTTATATTTATTTTTTTTCTTTCTTAAGGGGTCAAGGTAGTTATTTTGGTCTTAATCTTTCACAAATTATTATTCTATTTCCATCCTCATTTCCCCTCTCGGGAAAGAAAGTTTTTTTCTTATTTGGACTACAGGAGACTGACATATTGTCTCTAGACACTGATTGAGTTCAGAAAATCTTTAAAGTCCAGCTAGTGTGCCACATAAGGATGTTGGTAGGAATGTGTGGGTGTTCTCAAGGATGTGTGTTTATGTTCCTAGGAACGTGCATGCATTCATGTTGTGCTCACTTTTTAAGGGACTACATATGCGTTTTGTGACCATTTGCACACCACGCCTCATGATTTTCTCTGTTTGAGTAAGTAAAGAGGAGGATTAGATAAGGAGTAAATCCCACAATCTTTCCATTGTCTCCAACTCTACCCTGGTATGCTTGATTTTTTATCATTTCTTTTGTTATCTTTTTGTCCTCTCTTGGCTTTGTAAGAATAAAAAACATTTTTTCATGGGTTATGGATGTAAATTCAAAAGGCATTGAAAACTTATTAGCTAGGTTCAGTACAATTGTGTGGATCAATCACAATTTTGAAGAGAACACAATAGAAAATAATTAATACACATATTTAAAGATTGGATGTAAATCTCTCAATAATTCACTAATATTTTTTAGGTTTTTCTCAAGTTCATTATAAATATAACACATAGTTTTTCTTTGTTTTACACAAAATTGTGTTAATAATTTTGTTGGGACAAAATGAAATTGTTCTTTGTAATACCTTTGTCATAAGTCCATTTATTAAATCGTCCTATACAATTGCGGAAAATATTATTAAAATGGAACCGAGAGACAATGAAAACTGCGTAGAAGAAAACCAAGTCGAGGAAAGCCACATCCCACTAGAACCACAAAACATAAACATAGAGATTTATGAGGGGTTGGATACTTTGAGATCACTTATGAATGATTTATGGAGGACTAGAGTAGCTAGCCGAGAGTCCTTTCCCACTTCATTCCACATCGTTGTGAGGTCCATTGCAAGTCCACAAGGGAAATTAACTTCTATTTATGAATACAAAGCTAGAATGTTTGATTCTTACAGGACTCGATTAGATAGAAAGCAAGTTAGAGACTTGGGTATTTCAAAACAAGATCTGATGTTCATTTTTATTTATCCTCGATCCATACAACAACCACTTGTCACCAAGAAAGGAAGTTATATGGATTGGTGCATCCACGCAAAAATTCTTCAAAATGCATGGGTAGGTGGTTCATGGTATTTGATGCACCTCCCTGTAATAACAAATATGTTCTGTTATATGTTTTGAGAAAATTATGGGAATAATTTCTTTCGGGTCACCATGCAAAATAGTTTAACATTGGTCACTTCTAGGGGGATGGTTGAGGGTCCACAAAATACCATGGACTCCTTGGTTATGTTTCCCGAGGATGAGGATTTTCATAAGTTAAAACACAGAATGGAGACTCTTCAGTCACCAAATGCATATTTTCTTAATGTGGTGATATGGTTATCTCAATGTCATGGTGGCTCACTCCATCCTTTGTCTCACATTGGCCATGGGTGGAGTCCTTTGTTGAAGCCAACCACATGGGTGTTCCAGGCCCATCTCCTTCTCAGGTTCCTCATGACCAACATGAGCACGCTTCATAGTCTTTACATCCATATTTTATATTTATTTGTTTCTATCTTAAGGGGTATTTGTAGTTATTTCGGTCTTCCTTTATCAAGAATTATTAATCTATATCCATCCTTGTTTCCCCTGTGGGGCACGATTTTTTTTTTCTTATTCGGATTACAGAAGACTGTTGTGGTCTCTCTAGAAATTGAGTGATTTCAGACCCTCATGTACATCTTGTTTATATTAATCCTTTTAATCTAATAAAATTTGTATTATAAATTATAATGATGTAGATAAATACATTGACAATTTGGATATAATGGAGTAAGTTATTAAGTGGACAGACTCAACTTTTTTGGTATTTGTTTTTGGAAATATCCTCTCTTATCTATGGGTTTTTCAAAATTTGGATGACCTATTTCGTATTTAAATGGTATAAAACTCCTAAGGATAAGGATCCATGAATCAAGTGGAACCTTAAATCCTAGAGAAAATAGTATTAGATGCGGGGAATGGTTTTACGGTGTTGGAACCAAGTTGGTGGAAATTTTTTTTGCAAGGGATTTAGCAAGAATGAGCCCTTCTAGGAGTGTGTGCACGTACCTAGGAACATTCCCATGTTCCTTATATTCGAGGTTCCAAAAATCTCGAAATTCCACTCATTGTTCCACATATTGGTAGGAATTTGTGTGTTACTAAGAACATGTACGTGTTCCTTTCTGCCCATTTTTTAAGGGACTACATATGCGTTTTTCTCCTATTTGCACACCACGAGTCACAATTTTATTTGTTTTAGTAAGTAAGGCACATGAGTAGAGAAGGAGAAAATCCCAAGATCTTGCCACTGTGTCCAACTCTACCCATGTATTCTTGATTTTTTTTCATTTCCTTTGTTATATGTTTCTCCTCTCGTGGCTTTGTAAAAATACAAAACAATTAGTGGTGTGTTAGGGATGTAAATTCCAATGGTATTGAACAATTATTAGCAAGGTTCAATACAAATGTGTGGTTCATTAACAATTTTGAAGAGGCACCAATAAACATCGATGAGTCTAATTAATATATTAAATTAATACTTGTATGTAAATATATTAACAATTCACTAATCATTTTTAGTTTTTTGTCAAGTTCACTATAAACATATCACATATTTTTTATCTGTTTTCCAGAAAATTATGTTAATTATTTTGTTGGGATCAAATGGAATTTTGTTTGTGATACCTTTGTCATAAGTGCACTTATTAAATTGTCTTATAAAATTGCAGAAATTATTATGAAAATGGAACCCAAAGACAATGGAAACCTCCCACAAGAAAACCAAGGTGAGGAAAACCACAACCCACCACTACCACCAAACATAAACATAGATACTGATGAGGGGTTGGCTACTTTGAGATCACTTGTCAATGATTTAAGGGGAACTAGAGAATCTAGCCAAGAGTCCTTGGCCACTTCATTGGATGTCATTGTGAGGCCCATTGCAAGTCCCCAAGGGAAATTAACTTATATTTATGAATACGTATATAGAATGCTTTAGTTTTACATGAATGGATTGGATAAAAACCAAGTTAGAGACTTGGGTATTTAAAAATAAAATATTATGTTTATTTTTATTTATCCTCGATACAAACAACAACCACATGTCACAAGAAAGTAATTTCTATTGATTGTTGCATCCACGTACAATTTCTTCAAAATTGAATGGATAGGTGGTTAATGGTATTTGATGCACTTCCCTGCAACAATAGGGAGGTGCCCTGCATATTTTTTGGGAAAATTATAGGCATGGTTTATTTTCAGGTCACCATGTGAACTACTTTGACATTGCTGACTTTTAGGGGATGGTCCAGTGTCTTCACAGGATCGAGAGAATTCTAGTTGTGACCCCGTGTTAGGTCCTCACCCCTCCACAATCAATGACCTAACCCCCCTTCCCAACATCCTTCTCTTCCAAAGGGATTGTAGTAGATACTAGTAACTCTATCTTACTGTACTAAGAGCTTAGTGCAACATGGTAGCTTTGTTGCACTATATCAACATAAACTGTCTGCCAATGACATTGATAGAGAGGTTGGACCTTCAACCCCTAGAGAAACGTGTAGTGACGAGAGAGAACATGGATATAGAATTAATCCATGTAAACCCCATAGATGTTGAAGTTGCAGTCGGACTTGGTATGGGCCTATGCAGGCGTGTGGAAAATAGAGATTCATGCAGGAGGATACTTATGAATCAATTAAGTCTTGTATGCAGGAGACCTGATTCCAGACTCTGGTTGTAACATGACTCCAAACTAGAATTTATTTCGAACCTTGAAGCTTTCTTGGCATACAAAAACCATGGAAACCCTAGGTATTTTTCCCAAGGATGAGGATTTCAGTCATTTAAGAGATAGAATGGAAACATTGGAGACACAAAACGCATATCTTTTCAACGTGGTTATCTAGTTAGCTCATTGTCATAGCGACTCACTCCATCCTCTGTTGTGCATTAGCCATGGGAAGAATCTTATGCTGCAACTGCTCACATGAGTAACTCAGGCCCATCTCCTTTCAAGTTCCTCAAGAGAAACATTAGAATGATTCATTGTCTTTACATTTCTATTTTATATCTATTTTTTTGTTTTATAGGGTTTGTTATGGAGTAAGTTAGTAAGTTATTTACAATTTTTTTTTTTTAATTTTATATAAAATTTAATATAATTTAATATTAAAAAAAAAATTGACTTCACAAGCCAATGCTTTCATCAAGTCAAAGTCAATATCAAAGTCGATTTTCATGGTTTAAATGAAAACTAAAGTTAAATAAATAAAAACCCACCTGACGAATGTTTGTTGAACCCATAAAAGTTAATGTTTATCAGCTACCACAACTGCCACCTGGATCCGGTCTGTCAGGCGCTGTGCCAAAATTGACATCTTCATTTAGACACAATTGACACCTTTATCCAGCCATGTATATCAGCAACCACAACTACCACCTGGATCCGGTCTGTTAGGCGCTGTGGGTATGATGAAGAGCCTTCACCCTCCTCAACTACCGCTGCCAGCCCGCTCTACGACTGTTGTGGGTATGATGGGGATCCTTCACACTCCGCAACCATTGGCGCCAGGCCGCTCTATCGCAGTTGTGTGTATGATGAATCGAAATGGAAAAATCAGCCTTCACCCTCAGCAACCACCGCCACCAACAACTTCTTCAACAAGTTCGTTCAATCGCGCCGTATAATCCTCCTACACAAAATGAAAATATCAACGCTCACCTGAAGTTTATGAGATTTCATAGTCCACTACTCGGAACCTGTTGATCGATATAGACATCCACTTTGACCAAAGCGATTATGGTGGTTTACCATTTTACCTTGTTGTAGTGTGGATATTTGGACTCAAAAAATGACCTAGAACTTTGGAATAAAAGAATGAAGCACATGTTAGAGCTATGATGGTTGGAGTTTTAACCTCATTTTTCAAACTATACAATGAACTATTAAAATTTTATTTATTATTTTTATTGGATGAAAAGGGTAAATATGTTTTTTTAAGCTCATATTTACGCACATGGATATGGATATATGAATAATTTCTTTGTACTCAATGTTTTCTTCGTATTTAATGATAGAGAGAAAAAATGGTGGTAGGCTTCTAAGAAAAATTACAACAAATTAATTGGAAGAATGGGTCGTATCCCTAGTTGGGATACATTAAAAGGCTTGTTAACTATTAGGGATGCTTCGGAAATTTTGATGCTCACAGTTATTTTCCAACTTTCCAATGGACTTGCATATCCTACCGAGTCGTGAGGCTTATTCTAGCGAACAATTCACATCGTTGATGGAGGTGTCCTTGAATATTCAGTGATGATGGAACTAATTTAAACACTCTACCCACTCAATGTTTTGAAGGTAAAAAATATTCCAATATAATGTTATATCCCATTTAAATAGGCTATAAGAGTCTACCTATTGTATTATATCTGGAGAGTAAACATTCAAATGTGAGAAGAATATTTCAATTAGATTGGCATAGATTTTCTACACTAAATTCATAGGACTTAAAAGGTTTCACAATATATTCCGACATAGAATTGTAGAGGAGGTCGATACATTATCAATGAAATTCATACATTTTCAATATTGAAGGCTTCCTAATAGACTGTCAATGTTAGGGTCCTAAACTAACCTCCCTACCTTAAGCTACCCATGAATCAATTAATTCTTGTATGCGGGAGGCCTAATTCCGAATCCTTGTTTTATTAGGACTCAGAAATTGAATTTCTTCCAAACTCTGGAACTTAATCAACATTCCAAAACCATGGAAGCCTTCGCAATGTTTCCCAAGGATGAGGATTTGCGTCAGTTAAAGCACATTATGGAGACTCTTGAGGCACAAAATGCATATCTTTTGAATGTGGTGATCTACTTATCTCATCGTCATGACATCTCACTCGATCTTGTGTCGTTCATTCGTCATGCGTGGAGTCCTCTACTGCAGCTGCTCACATTGGTGTTTTGGGTCTGTTTCCTTCTTAGGTTCCTCATGACCAACATTAGCACGTTCCATAGTCTTTACAATCATATTTTATATATATTGTTTTTCTTTCTTAAGGGGTGAAGGTAGTTATTTCGGTCTTAATCTTTCACAAATTATTATTCTATTTCCATTCTCATTTCCCCTCTCGGGAAAGAAAGTTTTTTTCTTATTTGGACTATAGGAGACTGACATGTTGTCTCTAGACACTGATTGAGTTCAAAAAATATTTAAAATCTAGCTAGTGTGCCACATAAGGATGTTGGTAGGAATGTGTGGGTGTTCTTAAGGATGTGTGTTTATGTTTCTAGGGTCGTGCATGCGTTCATGTTGTGCTCACTTTTTAAGGGTCTACATATGCGTTTTGTGACCATTTGCACACCACGCCTCGTGATTTTCTCTGTTTGAGTAAGTAAAGAGGAGGAGTAGATAAGGAGTAAAGCCCACAATCTTTCCACTGTCTCCAACTCTACCCTGGTATGCTTGATTTTTTGTCATTTCTTTTGTTATCTTTTTGTCCTCTCTTGGCTTTGTAAGAATACAAAACATTTTTTCATGGGTTATGGATGTAAATTCCAGTGGCATTGAAAACTTATTTGCTAGGTTCAGTACAAATGTGTGGATCAATCACAATTTTGAAGAGAAGGCAATAGAAAATAATTAATACACATATTTAATACTTGGATGTAAATCTCTCAACAATTCACTAATATTTTTCAGGTTTTTCTCAAGTTCATTATAAATATAACACATAGTTTTTGTTTGTTTTACACAAAATTGTGTTAATAATTTTGTTGGGACAAAATGAAATTGTTCTCTGTAATACCTTTGTCATAAGTCCAGTTATTAAATTGTCCTATGGGTGAAATCATGAAGGTGGGTTACACTTTTGCTTGTTTTATGA
>ML778065.1:16196-29880 GCA_009831015.1 Picea engelmannii
ATATATATATCAATTATGGGCTAACCGCACATAGTCTGTAGGCAGGTCGTTTTTTATTTATTAAATATATATATCAATTATTTACATTAACTTTAATGGGTTAAGCGGTGGGTTTTTATTTATTTAATTTTAGTTTTCATTTAAACCATGAAAATCCACTTTGATCTTGATGAGAGCATTGGTTTGTGAAGTTAATTTTTTTTTTAATATTAAATTACATTAAATTTTATATAAAATTTAAAAAAAAATTGTAAATAACTTACTAACTTACTCCATTATATCCACATCGTAAATCTATCAATATACATCATTATAATTTATAATACAAATTTTATTATATTGACAAGGGAATTTCCATTTTTTTTTTGTAAGAAAGTAAAAACTAGATTAAATTAAACAAGATGTACATGAGGGTATGAACTCATTCAATTTCTAGAGAGACCATGAGAGTCTCTTGTAATGAAAATAAGAAAAATACTTATGTTCCCTAGAGTGGAAACCATGATGAAAATAACACAATAATTATTGAAATTTGAAGTGTGGAAGAATTAGTAACAAACCCTATAACACAAAAAAATAGATATAAAATAGAAATGTAAACACGATGAATCATTCTAATGTTTCTCTTGAGGAACTTGAAAGGAGATGGGCCTGAGTTACCCATGTGAGCAGTTGCAACAGAGGATTCTTACCATGGCTAATGCACAACAAAGGATGGAGTGAGTCGCTATGACAATGAGCTAACTAGATAACCACGTTCAAAAGATATGCGTTTTGTGTCTCCAATGTTTCCATTCTATCTCCTAAATGACGGAAATCCTCATCCTTGGAAAACATACCTAGGGTTTCCATGGTTTTGGTATGCCAAGAAAGTTTCAAGGTTCGAAATAACTTCTAGTTTGGAGTCATGTTACAACCAAGGTTCACAATCAGGTCTCCTACATACAAGACTTAATTGATTTATAGGTATCCTCCTGCATGAATCTCTATTTTCCACTGGCCTGCATAGGCCCATACCAAGTCCGGCTGCAACTTCGACATCTATGGGGTTTACATGGATTAATTCTATATCCATGTTCCCTCTCCTCACTACACGTTTCTCTAGGGGTTGAAGGTCCAACCTCTCAATCAATGTCATTGGCAGAGAGTTTATGTTGATATAGTGCAACAAAGCTACCATGTTACACTAAGCTCCTAGTAAAGTAAGATAGAGTTACCCGTATCTGCCACAATCCCTTTGGAAGAGAAGGATGTTGGGAAGGGGGAATAGGTCATTGATTGTTTGGGGGTGAGGACCTAACATGGGGTTACAACTACCATTCTCTTGATCCTATGAAGACAGTAGACCATCCCCTAAAAGTCAGTAATGTCAAAGTAGGTCACATGGTGACCCGAAAATAAACTATGCCCATAATTTTCCCAAAAACTATGAAGGGCACCTCCCTATTGTTGCAGGGAGGTGCATCAAATACCATGAGCCACCTATCCATTCAATTTTGAAGAAATTGTAGGTGGATGCAACAATCAATAGAAATTACTTTCTTGGTGACATGTGGTTGTTGTCTGTATCGAGGATAAATAAAAATAAACATAAAATTTTATTTTGAAATACCCAAGTCTCTAACTTGGTTTTTATCCAATCCAGTCATGTAAAACTAAAGCATTCTATATATGTATTCATAAATATAAGTTAATTTCGCTTGGGGACTTGCAATGGGCCTCACGATGACATCCAATGAAGTGGCCAAGGACTCTTGGCTAGTTTCTCTAGTTCCCCTTAAATCATTGACAAGTGATCTCAAAGTAGCCAACCCCTCATCAGTATCTATGTTTATGTTTGGTGGTAGTGGTGGGTTGTGGTTTTCCTCACCTTGGTTTTCTTGTGGGAGGTTTCCATTGTTTTTGGGTTCCATTTTCATAATAATTTCTGCAATTTTATAAGACAATTTAATAAGTGCACTTATGACAAAGGTATTGCAAACAACAATTTCATTTTATCCCAACAAAATAATTAACATAATTTTGTGTAAAACAAACAAAAAATATGTGATATGTTTACAGTGAACTTGAAAAAAAACTAAAAATGATTAGTGAATTGTTAATATATTTACATACAAGTGTTAATTTTATATATTAATTAGATTCGTCGATGTTTATTGGCGTCTCTTCAAAATTGTTAATGAAACGCATATTTGTATTGAACATTGCTAATAATTGTTCAATGCCACTGGAATTTACATCCCTAACACACCACTAAATGTTTTGTATTTTTACAAAGCCACGAGAGGAGAAACATATAACAAAGGAAATGAAAAAAAATCAAGAATACATGGGTAGAGTTGGACACAGTGGCAAGACCCTGGGATTTGCTCCTTCTCTACTCATGTGCCTTACTTAGTAAAACAAATAAAATTATGAGTCGTGGTGTGCAAATAGGAAAAAAATTGCATATGCAGTCCCTTAAAAAATGGGCAGAAAGGAATACGTACATGTTCTTAGTAACACACAAATTCCTACCAACATTCCTATGTGGCACACTGAGTGGAATTTCGAGATTTTTGGAACCTCGAAAATAAGGAACATGGGAATATTCCTAGGTACGTGCACACACTCCTAGAAGGGCTCATTCTTGCTCAATACCTTGCCATTTTTCTGTCCACCAACTTTGCACACACACCCTAAAACCACTCCCCGCATCTAATACTATTTTCTCTAGGATTTAAAGTTCCACTTGATTCATGGAACCTTTGACCATGGAACCTTATCCTTAGGAGTTTTATACCATTTCAATACGAATTAGGTCATCCAAATTTTGAAAAACCCATAGATAAGAGAGGATATTTCCAAAAACAAATACCAAAAAAGTTGAGTCTGTCCACTTAATAACTTACTCCATTATATCCAAATTGTCAATCTATTAATCTGCATCATTATAATTTATAATACAAATTTTATTAGATTAAAAAGATTAATATAAACAAGATGTACATGAGGGTCTGAACTCACTCAGTTTCTAGAGAGACCACGACAGTCTTCTGTAATCCAAATAAGAAAAAAAAAAATCATGCCCCACAGGAGAAACGATGATGGATATAGATTAATAATTCTTGATAAAGGAAGACCAAAATAACTACAAATACCCCTTCAGATAGAAACAAATAAATTTAAAATAGGTATGTAAAGACTATAAAGCATGCTAATGTTGGTCATGAGGAACCTGAGAAGGACATGGGCCCGAAACACCCATGTGGGTGGCTTCAATAGAGGACTCCACCCATGGCCAATGTGAGACAAAGGATGGAGTGAGCCACCATGACATTGAGATAACCATATGACCACATTAAAAAAATATGCATTTGGTGACTGAAGAGTCTCCATTCTGTGTTTTAACTTATGAAAATCCTCATCCTCGGGAAACATAACCAAGGCTTCCATGGTATTTTGTGGACCCTCAACCATCCCCCTGGAAGTGACCAATGTTAAAGTAGTTCGCATTGTAGTGTACCCTTTTTCACTACCGAGGCTTTCAAACCTCTTCTAACCAATCTGTACACGGAATTTTACATAATTCGTATAGACATTATAGGAACATGCATTTAAACAATTAAACACACTTAAATCTCAGAGTAAAATATATAAGTTACTGCTACAATTAAACAAGCCATAGCATTCAACAGTAATTCATTTACACAGCGGAAAACATGATACATAAACAACTCAGTCATGCAAAAAATGATCAAAGCATAATTCAGATACTTATCTTTTAACAGCTGTATAAATCACCAACCAAATGCAGGCCTTCCACGAACCTCCCAGCTGTAGAACGCACTGCTCCTCAACTCAACAGTGGGTCACCCCTGAGCTGGGACTGAGCTCCACCCCAGGGCAAGGAATCCAGACTGAGGATGAGGTTATAGGGAATTCAGTCATACACAACCACCAGGAAGAAATCTCTCCCAGGAATCTCCCACGCTCACTGTTCACAGACCCTCATTCCCCACAGGTTTGTTCCACCCCAGGAGAGTACACCTTCTCTGTCACCTGGACAGTCCTTCGGCTGCCAGTCTCCCTTACCTTCGGTTGCAGGAACAGACCGGACCAGAAGACTCCGAGCTCTATGGAAGCTACAGGGTTCCTTCCAGGAGTTCTCTCCTTCCTCTGTCCACTCTCTCACCTGGAGGAGTCACTCACAGGACAACAAGCCACATGCAGTCCAGTACTGCGTGGTCACAAAAACCCACGGGGAAAATAGACACGAGCTATCCATCAGGTTTAACAATGGCAGATGGTCTCATGGATTGGCTCCACACATAGGCTCGGCGCTCAGACAGAGGATGTTTCAGCCTTTCAGAATTCAACACACACATAGGCTATTCCCGAAATCAACACAGACTATTTAATTTCCCGTTCCAGAATAGAGGAATACACCAGTTTCCTTAGAGCTAGATACAGGCTTCCTCGAACTTGTTCGGTGATGGCAAATGGGTCTCACTGTCATGGCTTCGGGATAGAGAGGTACGTATTAGTCAGAACAATCAAAAGCTTTCCATCTCTCAAGGATGCACAAGGTATTCTTTGCATATGTCGAGTTAATCGTACTGCTCAAAGCCTGTACACGCTCAGGCAGTCGGGTGGAATGGATATGGATCCCCCTCACGACCCATCTTGGCCATTTTATCTGCATGCACCAGGGCTGACACTTGTCACCCTTGGAACTGCATGTGTTCCATCAGCCTGCATCCCTTTTTCACGCTTTCCCTTTCCAAACCTTAGGATAAACAGAAATGCACATGTCTCTTTTTGAAATAATATTAAAATATTATTTCCTGAGCTTAAGCCCCCTAGGCTCAACACTTAGCCCCTTTCCCACCTTCCAGCCCCTAGTTTTTTTCCCACTCTGTGGACGCTCAATCCCCCTTCACTCATTCATCGTGGTCGGTCTACACCTGGCGGTGTTTATATTTTATTAAATATTCTGCATACATACAAGTACAACAACAGGCTCCTGGCCTTCAAACACATAGGCTTCCTGACCTAACCACCACATAAGCCTTCCAGCTTATACAAAACTTGGCTCACCAGCCTATAGAACACATTTACAATTCATTACATATATCATGATCTGTAAAGGGGCTCGGCCTTGGGGACACTACAATCCCCCTCCCCTTATTTTTGCACTGTCCTCAGTGCAACTTACACTGCCTCTGTGTGTCCTTCAAAATTTTCAAAAAGATATGATTATTCTGCTCACATTACTTCTACATGTAAGCATACTGGACCTTTACAATCTCTATAGATCGATTCCGGAGCTGTTTGCTTTTCCTGTCCAATATGCTTACAGGATGCACTTGCAGGACACCTTCTGGTTCCACCTGGATCACAGTCCAATCGATAACATGATTAGTATCAGGTACATATTTCTTAAGCAATGAAACATGAAACACATTATGTACAGTCATAGATGCAGGTAATGCAAGCATGTATGCAACTGGCCCAATCCTTTCCAATATCTCAAATGGCCCACAAAATCTTGCTGCCAACTTGGCGCAACTTCCTAGTTTCAGGGAACTCCTGTTAGTTTTCACTTTCAGGAAAATATGGTCACCCACTTTGAATTCTCTATGGGTTCTGTTACTATCAGTGTAACTTTTCTGCCTATCCTGGGCAGCTTTCAGATTCTGTTTGATTTTTATCATTTGATCTTCCATCTCTTTGAGTAGTTCAGGTCCAACTACTGTTCTGTCAGCTGGATTATCCTAGCTCACTGGGGTGTTGCACCTTCTTCCATAAAGCGCTTCGAATGGGCTCATCTTCAGAGATGTATGATACCCATTATTGTAAGCGAATTCTACCAAATGCAGGTAGTCCTCCCACCTTGATGGTTTATCCATCACATACATCCTCAACATGTCTTCGATTACTCTGTTTACTCTCTCTGTTTGTCCATCAGACTCGGGATGATATGTTGTACTGAAGTTCATATTCGTTCTGAATCCCTTGAACAATCCTCTCCAGAAATTCGAAGTGAATTTCGGGTCCCTATCAAACACAATTGTCTTAGGAATTCCATGCAAGCGTGCAACTTATTTTAAAAAGATATCAACAACCTTTGCTGCTCTGTGGGTGGTTTTTAGTGGAATAAAATGGGTAGCTTTAGTAAGCTTGTCCACGACCACCATGATTGAATCATGTTGCTTGCTTATTCTGGGCAACCCTGTGATAAAATCCATTGTTACCACATCCCATTTCCACTCAGGAATAGGTAAAGGCTGCAACAACCCTGTTGGGTGTCTGTGCTCAGCCTTGACCTTCTGGCTTTCCATACATCTGGCGATGTATTCAGCAATTTCCTTCTTCATACCTGGCCAAAAATAATGGCTTTTGACTGCTACCACGGTCTTCTCATATCCAGGATGACCAGCATAAGTCACATTATGCATTTCTTTTAGAATTGCCAGCTTCAATTCTCGGTCATTAGGTACATACACTCTGTTTTTATACATAAGTAAACTATCAGTTCCCAAGGTGTAACTTTTCTTGGTTTGTGGTTTCTCATGCTGTTGTAGCTTTTCTACAAGTCTTTTGTACTGCAAATCAGCATTTGCAGCTTCAAGAATTATGTCTTTCAACTCAGTTTTGTACATGCTAATGGCTGTAGCATGTAATTCATGAACTTTTCTGCTGAGTGCATCAGCCAGTTTATTGTCTTTCCCTTTGATATGCATGATATCAAAGTCATATTCGCACAGAAATTCCAGCCATCTAATTTTCCTAGCATTTAAATTTGGTTGATCAAATAAATACTTCAGACTGTTATGGTCTATTCTCAACTCGAATTTCTTGCCCATGAGGTAATGTCTCCATTTCCTCAAGGCATGGACAACTGCTGCCAGCTCTAAATCATGAGTGGCATAATTCTTTTCATGCTCTTTCATCTTTTGGGATTCATAGAAAACTACAAATCCTTCTTGGCTGAGAACTCCTCCCAGCCCCTCCTTACACACATCTTTGCACACTACGTAATCCTTACTTGGATCAACAATCTTTAGGATTGGAGCACTAGTGAGCAGCTGCTTCAATTGCTGGAAGATTCTCTCACATTGTTCAGTCCACTGGAACTTTTTCTCCTTCCTTTGCAAGGAAGTGATAGCACGAGATATCCTTGAAAATCTGGCTATGAACCTCCTGTAATAACCTGCCAGACCCATAAAGGATCTAACTTCTGTCACATTTCTTGGCGCTGGACACTCTTGAATGGCATGTACCTTCTCAGGATCCACAACGATCCCCTCTTTATATATAATGTGTCCCAAGTAATGGATCTGCCTTTGGTAAAATGAGCACTTGCTCAGTTTTGCGTACAGCTGGTGTTCTCTCAACACCTGCAACACCATTCTAAGGTGTTTCTCATGTTCTTCATCTATCTTGGAATACACCAAGATATCGTCCAAGAAGACTATGACAAACTTGTCCAGATAATTTTTGAACACTCCATTCATTAAGCACATGAAGACAGCAGGCGTGTTGGACAATCCAAACGGCACCACTGTAAACTCATAGTGACCATATCTTCTTCTAAAGGCGGTCTTGTTGATGTATTCATCTTTCATCCTCACTTGATGATATCCAGATCGAAGATCTATTTTTGAAAATACTTTCGCATCCTTCAACTGATCAAAAAGATCATCAATCCTTGGCAGAGGATATTTGTTCTTGACAGTGACTTTATTCAACTGCCGAAAGTCAATGCACAACCTCATCGTCCCATCTTTATTCTTCACAAATAGGACAGGGGATCCCCATGGTGACACACTGGGATGAATGTAGCCTTTCTTTAATATCTCTGTGAGCTGCAATTGCAACTCTTTCATCTCTGGCGTACTCATCATATAAGGAGCTTTCAAAAATGGAGCTTCTCCAGGCATTATATTTATAGGAAATTCAATGTCCCTCTTCGAAGGTAGTTCAGGCACCTCCTGAAACACGTCCTCAAACTCTTTGAGCACCCTGTGGTCTTCCAGATTCGAGACCACATTTTGGAATACTTCTTCCACCCGGGCTGCAATTAATTAACATCCTTTTCGGTAAAATTTCTTTAGTTTCATGACTGAGATTTCTCTAACAGCCACGGCTCTGGGAATTCCTTGTATTTTTACTTGATTTCCTTCTTCTTCCAGACATTTGAATCTCTTGTTACGAAAATCCAGAAGGGCATGGTGCTGGTCCAACCAGTCCATCCCAATTAAGCAATCATATGAGCCTAAAGGTGGAATGTTCAATTGAGCCTTAGTGCTCATTCCTTTCATGTCCACTGAATAGGACTTAACCAATTCAGTGACCTTCCTCTTGGTCCCTATGGGTAACTGCACTAACCAAGACTTCTCATGTTTTCTCTTCATTAGATGCAAACTTTCCACCACCCTAGGATCTACATAACTATGGCTAGCCCCTGAATCAATCAAAATAACAAGTGGTCAATTGTTGATCATACCTTCCACTTCAATCATGTGCGATTGAAATTTCGCTTGCTTATTGTCCAGGGCTGTGTAGATCCTCAGCATTCTGCTGCCCATATCCTCCACTGTTTCATCTTGTTGAACAGTATGGACAGTTCTTGCTTTGTCTTTTCTATGGGGGCATTATCTGTACCTATGATTCCCTTTACATCCCCAACACTCCATGGGTGGAGGCCTTGGCATATGTTCGTTCCCTCCAACTTTCCTGGGCTCTTTAAAAGATGATTGTCCCCAAGTACTGTTTCTGAAAAAGGAAGGCTTGCTTCCCTTCTTACTTTGTTATTTCTTAAACCTCTTCTGGTTATCCCAAGCCTTTTGAAGGGTAGGATTTTCTCTTTGTTGTTCGTATAGGAATTTCTCCCTTCTTATGGTCTCTTCCATGGTCTTAGGATCATCGTATTGAATCTTGTCACCAATGGAAGGTGGTAGTCCACTTAGATACCTCTGAATTTTAACAGCCTCATCTTTAATGAATGGAACATACCTTAGTAGTTCCAGAAAACTTTGTTCATACTCATCCATGGTCATACTTCCCAACTTGAGTTCGAAGAACTCCTTCATCTTTATGTCATAGAATCTTTTAGTCAGGTATTTCTTCTCGAAATGCCTCTTGAATTCCTTCCAAGTGACCTCTTTCTCTCTGATGTGCTGCACCTGCACAAACTGATCCCACCACATGGACACTTTTCCTTTCAGCTGGTACATTGCAATTCTACCTTCTGCACGGGCAGAATAATTCTGCAGTTGGAAGTATTTCTTCATGCCAAGCAACCAGGTCTCGGCATATTCCTCCTTCTTATGTTCTCCATCGAATGTTGGAGGATTAATTTTATTCATCTCTCCTTTCAATTCCTCCCTTCCAGATTTTTGATGTTTTCTGGTAGGGGACGGGCTTGAACTACTGTGTGTCTCCCTGTCCAAATGTTTTTGGGAGCGACTGTGATGTCGGATACTAATCCTCGATCTGCTTCTTCTCCCATGTTCTCTACGACTCTCTGTCATACTTGAGTCTCTTCCCTTCTCAAGTTTCTTCTCTATTCTTTTCATACTCTGCAATAATTTTAAGTTTAATTTCCCTTGCCAATCCTTGACTTTCATGATATTTCGGCTATCAGCTCGACGCTCCTTGGCCTCTCTTTGCAATCCTTCAAGGATTCTCATTATATGTCCTTCCTTATCCATCTCTTTTCCATGCCCATTAAAGTTCGATCCTTCGACTCCCTAGTTAACATCATTTCCTTCATGTTCATCTTCTATTTCAGGGGTAATTTGCACTCTTCCCCACTCCATACTTGGCGTTGATTAACTGGAGTACTGACCTCCGTTAACTCTTAACACACATTGTATAATCAAATTTGAAATCTGTCAGGCCATTTAAACCTTCACAAACAATCCACAATATTCATAAACCAATTCGGACAAAATAAAAAACATTTCATTTTAAACAAGTTTCTCAAACTGAAGTATTATGTATCTCTCCCATTTCTTTGCATTTGAGGCAATTTCCGAATAGTTCTGGCACTCCCTTCAGTTCTTCCTTTGCTCGGCCCGAAGAACTTTGAAATTCTCCTATTTCCCTATCGGGAAATTTTCCTCCCACAGGAAACTCTTCGAGGTCTCCCTTCCTTCTATCGGGGCTACCTCTATCGGGGTTTTGAAACCGGCAATGTTCTAGTGGGTTGAATCCTTGATTTCCTGATTTCCCGATGCGCTACCTTGTCATCTTAGCCTCCATCGACTAAGCCTTTAATCCATACGACCGGCTACTATAAGACCATCATCTTATGTCCCTTATCGGGGTTTCGGGGTTTGCAGTGTCGAGCTACACATGTACTCATAACTCCCGATCCTTCGATGCGTCGATTCTCTGTCAAACTGATAGCTGTCCCCCACTGATCGGGGTTTCGCGGATTGCGATTTCAAAGTGTATGAATCGCTTGTCAGCAGGGTTCCCGATTTCCCGATGAACTTCAAACACCGATGGACTTCTTGTCAGGACTTTCCCTGATGGAAGATCTCTGCCACGTGTCCCCTAATATGAATGGTCTAGATCTTGTCGCGAAATCGCGGATCACGATTCCGTGCGACAAGATTTCTATGTGCTCGAGAACTCCGATTCTCTGATTTCCGACTCTGCCCAGGCTGCTTGCACTTGTCCTCCACTAGTTCCGCCTGTGGTCGACATGAATCTTCTGTCGAGATTTCCTCCGATGGCGCAGATCTCCGGCTCCTCGAGATCTGCTGACAACTGTCCTTCAGATGGATGACTCTGATTATGTCGGGGTTTCGAGGTTTCAATTGTTGAAAAACACTCGACCATGGAATTCTCGATGCACCTTTGCCTTAGCCCTCTCAGCTATGCCGAGGTCCATGTGACCTCTACCTTGTGACCGTAATCAAACCACTCATCGGGGTTTCAGGGTTCGGAGTTTCACAACGCATGGTCTCCTCGTCCCCGCGATTCCCGATTTCCCGAATCCCGATTTTCGATGGATGACTCTTCTATTGGGACTTTCCTGATTACGCTAATGATGGCCACATGTCCCTCCAATGGATGATCCTGATTCAATCTTGGGACTTCAGGACTTTGCCATGAAAATTCCCGACCTCCTTCATGACTCCGATTTCGCGATTTTCGATTTTCCGGAATGAAAATTTTCACGACACGCATCCTCCTTTTTTCGTACGGTCTGGATCTATTTCAAAACTTTCACCCCTAGTCTCGAAGGTTTAACCCTCGAACATATCCTGAATGATCCTACGGCTGTCGGGTTTCCCGATCAAGATCTGACGGCTCAGATTATCTCTCGCTAATTCAGAGCTTTTGCCCCTAAATACTAAGATTTAACCTTCAGGCATCTCCCGACAGATCCAATGGCTGTCGGTTTTTTCGACTGAGATCTGACGGCTCAGACCGTTCCTAACCAATCGGGATTCTGTGTATTGCGATTTTCCAATCCCCTGTGCAATATCCAAAGGCTTTAAACCTTGGGCACATTCTCTAGATCTCACGGTTACAAGGGTTCGCCTTCCCTCCCGAATGGATCCTAAGGTTCTAACACCATTGGTGTAGAGACCTGTCTCCCTGTTGTCATAGACCATACCAGCTGCAGTTTCACAGCACCGCTAAACCTCCTGAACTTAAAAACTCGTCAAGCATCTCCTTGACGGTTCAGAGAAAACCAGGGTCCGAAATTGGTCCTCCCGACTCAATTTCCCCTCGCATTCTCAGTCCAAAGACCGCTCCATTGGACCATCTAGGCTCAGTGTCGAAACCTTCTCTCTGATACCACTTTGTAGTGTACCCTTTTTCACTACCGAGGCTTTCAAACCTCTTCTAACCAATCTGTACATGCAATTTTACATAATTCGTACAGACATTATAAGCACATGCATTTAAACAATTAAACACACTTAAATCTCAGAGTAAAATATATAAGTTACTGCTAAAATTAAACAAGCCATAACATTCAACAGTAATTCATTTACACAACGGAAAACATGATACATAAACAACTCAGTCATGCAAAACATGATCAAAGCATAATTCAGATACTTATCTTTTAACAGCTGTAGAAATCACCAACCAAATGGTGGCCTTCCACGAACCTCCCAGCCGTAGACCGCACTGCTCCTCAACTCAACAATGGGTCACCCCCGAGATGGGACTGAGCTCCACCCCAGGGCAAGGAATCCAGACTCAGGCTAAGGTTACAGGGAATTCAGTCATACACAACCACCAGGAAGAAAGCTCTCCTGGGAATCTCCCACGCTCACTGCCCACAGACCCTCATTCACCACATGCTTGTTCCACCCGAAGAGAGTGCACCTTCTCTGTCACCTAGACAGTCCTTCGGCTGCCAGTCTCCCTTACCTTGGTTTACAGGAATAGACCGGACCGGAAGTCTCCGGGCTCTATGGCAGCTACAGGGTTCCTTCCAGGAGTTCTCTCCTTCCTCTGTGCACTCTCTCACCTGGAGGAGTCGCTCACAGGCCAACAAGCCTCACGCAGTCCAGTACTGCGTGGTCACAACAACCCACAGGGAAAACAAACATGAGCTATCCAGCAGGTTTAACAATGGCGGATGGTCTAATGGATTGGCTCCACACATAGGCTCGGCGCTCAAACAGAGGATGTTTCGGCCTTTCAGAATTCAACACACACACAGGCTTTTCACAAAATCAACACAAACTACTTAATTTCCCGTTCCAGAACAGAGGAATACACCAGTTTCCTCAGAGCCAGATACAGGCTTCCTCGAACTGGTTCGGCGATGGAAAATGGGTCTCACAGTCACGACTTCGGGACAAAGAAGTAAGGATTATTCAGAACAATCACAGGCTTTCCAGCTCTCAGGGACGCACGAGGTATTCTTTGCAGAGGTCGAGTTAATCATACTGCTCAGAGCCTGTACACGCTCAGGCAGTCGGGTGGAATGGAGATGGATCCCCCTCACGGCTCATCTTGGTTGTTTTATCTGCATGCACTAGGGCTGACAATTGTCACCCTTGGAACTGCATGCGTTCCATCAGCCTGCATCCCTTTTGCACGCTTTCCCTTTCCAAAACTTAGGATAAACATAAATGCACATGTCTCTTTTTGAAATAATATTAAAATATTATTTCCCAGGATTAAGCCCCCTAAGCTCAACACTTAGCCCCTTTCCCACCTTCCAGCCCCTAGTTCCTTGCCCACTCTGTGGACGCTCAGTCCCCCTTCACTCATTCATCGTGGTCGGTTTGCACCTGGCGGTGTTGATATTTTATTAAATATTTTGCATACATACAAGTACAACAACAGGCTCCTACCCTTCAATCACTTAGGCTTCCTGGCCTAACCACCACATAAGCCTTCCATCTTATACAAAACTTGGCTCACCAGCCTATAGAACACATTTACAATTCATTGCATATATCATGATCTTTAAAGGGGATCGGCCTTGGGGACACTACACGCATGGTGACCCGAAAGAAATTATTCCCATAATTTTCTCAAAACAATAAACATAACATATTTGTTATTCCAGGGAGGTGCATCAAATACCATGAACCACCTATCCATGCATTTTGAAGAATTTGTGCGTGGATGCACCAATCAATATAAATTCCTTTCTTGGTGACAAGTGGTTGTTGTCTGGATCGAGGATAAATAAAAATGAACATCAGAT
>ML778065.1:61306-80466 GCA_009831015.1 Picea engelmannii
TTAAATTTTAGTTTTAAGTAAAAATTAAGATAGATACAAGGTGTAGAAAAACATGTATTTAAACTCTGCAACGTTTTCAGCTTGGTCAACTTAAAAAAATTCTAGAAATTATAATATTCATCCGTTAAATTCAAAATAATAGTGATAATAAAATAGAGTCTCTCTAGATTGTTGCAGTATATTTTGTTTCTTCAAAACATAAGTTTAATAATATATACATTGTTGTAGAAATAAGTAACTCATTATCATTCATTTCATGTTTGAGAAACAAGTTTTGTTTTTACTGTAAAGTGAAATTCTAAATAAAAAAATACTTTTATATGTCGGACGTTGAATAACTTGTGAAAATACTGTTTTTTTTCTCATAAAACAAGCAAAAGTGTAACCCACCTTCATGATTTCACCCATAGGACAATTTAATAACTGGACTTATGACAAAGGTATTACAGAGAACAATTTCATTTTGTCCCAACAAAATTATTAACACAATTTTGTGTAAAACAAAGAAATATTATGTGTTATATTTACAATGAACTTGAGAAAAACCTGAAAAATATTAGTGAATTGTTGAGAGATTTACATCCTAGTATTAAATATGTGTATTAATTCTTTTCTATTATGTTCTCTTCAAAATCGTGATTGATCCACACATTTGTACTGAACCTAGCTAATAAGTTTTCAATGCCATTGGAATTTACATCCATAACCCATGAAAAAATGTTTTTTATTCTTACAAAGCCAAGAGAAGACAAAAAGATAACAAAAGAAATGACAAAAAATCAAGCATACCAGGGTAGAGTTGGAGACAGTGGAAAGATTGTGGGCTTTACTCCTTATCTACTCCTCCTCTTCACTTTCTCAAACAGAGAAAATCACGAGGCGTGGTGTGAAAATGGTCACAAAATGCATATGTAGACCCTTAAAAAGTGAGCACAACATGAACGCATGCACGATCCAAGAAACATAAACACACATCCTTAAGAACACCCACACATTCCTACCAACATCCTTATGTGGCACAGTAGCTGGATTTTAAAGATTTTTTGAACTCAATCAGTGTCTAGAGACAACATGTCAGTCTCCTATAGTCCAAATAAGAAAAAAGCTTTCTTTCCCGAGAGGGGAAATGAGAATGGAAATAGAATAATAATTTGTGAAAGATTAAGACCGAAATAACTACCTTGACCCCTTAAGAAAGAAAAAAAATAAATATAAAATAGGATTTTAAAGATTATGGAGTGCGCTAATTTTGGTCATGAGGAACCCGAGAAGGAAACAGACCCAAAACACCAATGTGAGCAGCTGCAGTAGAGGACTCCACACATGACGAATGAACGACAAAGGATTGAGTGAGATTTCATGACGATGAGATAAGTAGATCACCACATTCAAAAGATATGCATTTTGTGCCTCAAGAGTCTCCATAATGTGCTTTAACTGATGCAAATCCTCATCCTTGGGAAACATTTCTAAGGCTTCCATGGTTTTGGAATGTTTATTAAGTTCCAGAGTTTGGAAGAAATTCAATTTCTGAGTCCTGATACAACAAGGATTCAGAATTAGGCCTCCCGCATACAAGAATTAATTGATTCATGGGTAGCTTAAGGTAGGGAGGTTAGTTTAGGACCCTAACATTTACAGTCTATTAGGAAACCTTCAATATTGAAAATGTATGAATTTCATTGATAATGTATCGAGCTCCTCTACAATTCTATGTCAGAATATATTGTGAAACCTTTTAAGTCCTATGAATTTAGTGTAGAAAATATATGTCAATCTAATTGAAATCTTCTTCTCACATTTGAATGTTTACCCTCCAGATATAATACAATAGGTAGACTCTTATAACCTATTTAAATGGGATATAACATTCTATTGGAATATTTTTTACCTTCAAAACATTGAGTGGGTAAAGAGTTTAAATTAGTTCCATCCTCAGTGAATATTCAAGGACACCTCCATCAGCGATGTGAATTGTTCGCTAGAATAAGCCTCATGATTCGGTAGGATATGCAAGTCCATTGGAAAGTTGGAAAATAACTGTGAGCATCAAAATTTCCGAAGCATCCCCAATAGTTAACAAGCCTTTTAATGTATCCCAACTAGGGATACGACCCATTCTTCCTATTAATTTGTTGTAATTTTTCTTAGAAGCCTACCACAATTTTTTCTCTCTATCATTAAGTACGAAGAAAACATTGAGTACAAAGAAATTATTCATATATCCAGATCCATGTGCGTAAATATGAGATTAAAAAAACACATTTACCCGTTTCATCCAAGAAAAAAAATAAATAAAATTTTAATAGTTCATTGTATAGTTTGAAAAATGAGGTTAAAACTCCAACCATCATAGCACTAACATGTGCTTCATTTTTTTATTCCAAAGTTCTAGGTCATTTTTTGAGTCCAAATATCCACATTACAACAAGATAAAATGGTAAACCACCATAATCTCTTCGGTCAAAGTGGATGGCTATATCGATCAACAGGTTCCGAGCAGTGGACTATGAAATCTCATAAACTTCGGGTGAGCATTGATATTTTCATTTTATGTAGGAGGATTATACGGCGCGATTGAACGAACTTGTTGAAGAAGTTGCTGGCGGCGATGGTTGCTGAGGGTGAAGGTTGTTTTTTGCATTTCGATTCATCATACCCACAACCGCGATAGAGCAGCCTGGCGCTAGTGGTGAGGAGTGTGAAGGCTCCCCATCATACCCACAGCGGCCGTAGAGCGGGCTGGCAGCGGTAGTTACGGAGGTTGAAGGCTCTTGATCATACCCACAGTGCCTGACAGACCGGATCCAGGTGGAAGTTGTGGTAACTGATATACATGGCTGGATAAAGGTGTCAATTATGTCCAAATGAAGATGGCAGTTTTGGCACAGCGCCTGACAGAACAGATCCAGGTGGCAGTTGTGGTAGTTGATAAACATTAACTTTAATGGGTTCAGCAAACATTCGTCAGGTGGGTTTTTATTTATTTAATTTTAGTTTTCATTTAAACCATGAAAATCCACTTTGATCTTGACTTTGACTTGATGAAAGCATTGGTTTGTGAAGCAAAATTCTTTTTTAATATTAAATTATATTAAATTTTATATAAAATTAAAAAAAAAAATTGTAAATAACTTACTAACTTACTCCATAACAAACCCTATAACACAAAAAAATAGATATAAAATAGAAATGTAAAGAGAATGAATCATTCTAATGTTTCTCTTGAGGAACTTGAAAGGAGATGGGCCTGAGTTACTCATGTGAGCAGTTGCAGCAAAGGATTCTTCCCATGGCTAATGCACAACAGAGGATGGAGTGAGTCGCTATGACAATGAGTTAACTAGATAGCCATGTTCAAAAGATATGTGTTTTGTGTCTCCAATGTTTCCATTCTATCTCTTAAATGACGGAAATCCTCATCCTTGGGAAACATACCTAGGGTTCCCATGTTTTTTGTATGCCAAGAAAGTTTCAAGGTTCGAAATAACTTCTAGTTTGGAGTCATGTTACAACCAGGGTCCGAAATCAGGTCTCCTACATACAAGACTTAATTGATTCATAGGTATGCTCCTGCATGAATCTCTATTTTCCACTGGCCTGCATAGGCCCATACCAAGTCCGGTTGCAACTTCAACATCTATGGGGTTTAGATGGGTTAATTCTATATCCATGTTCTCTCTCCTCACTACACGTTTCTCTAGGGGTTGAAGGTCCAACCTCTCTATCAATGTCATTGGCAGACACTTTATGTTGATATAGTGCAACAAAGCTACCATGTTGCACTAAGCTCTTAGTAAAGTAAGATAGAGTTACCTGTATCTACTACAATCCCTTTGGAAGAGAAGGATGTTGGGAATTGGGGTTAGGTCGTTGATTGTGGGGGGGTGCGGACCTAGCACGGGGTCACAACTAGAATTCTCTCGATCCTATGAAGACACTGGACCATCCCCTAAAAGTCAGCAATGTCAAAGTAGTTCACATGGTGACCTGAAAATAAACTATGCCTGTAATTTTCCCAAAAAATATGCAGAACACCTCCCTATTGTTGCAGGGAAGTGCATCAAATACCATGAACCACCTATCCATTCAATTTTGAAGAAATTGTAGGTGGATGCAACAATCAATAGAAATTACTTTCTTGGTGACATGTGGTTGTTGTCTGTATAGAGGATAAATAAAAATAAACATAATATTTTATTTTGAAATACCCAAGTCTCTAACTTGGTTTTTATCCAATCCATTCATGTAAAACTAAAGCATTATGTATATGTATTCATAAATATAAGTTAATTTCCCTTGGGGACTTGCAATGGGCCTCACAATGACATCCAATGAAGTGGCCAAGGACTCTTGGCTAGTTTCTCTAGTTCCCCTTAAATCATTGAAAAGTGAACTCAAAGTAGCCAACCCCTCATCAGTATCTATGTTTATGTTTGGTGGTAGTGGTGGGTTGTAGTTTTCCTCACCTTGGTTTTCTTGTGGGAGGTTTCCATTGTCTTTGGGTTCCATTTTCATAATAATTTCTGCAATTTTGTAATACAATTTAATAAGTGCACTTATGAAAAAGGTATCACAAAAAAAATTCCATTTGATCCCAACAAAATAATTAACATAATTTTGTGGAAAACAAAGAAAAAATATGTGATATGTTTACAGTGAAATTGACAAAATAATAAAAATGATTAGTGAATTGTTAATACATTTACATACAAGTATTAATTTTATATATTAATTAGACTCATCGATGTTTATTGGCGTCTCTTCAAAATTGTTAATGAACAACACATTTGTATTGAACCTTGCTAATAATTGTTCAATGCCATTGGAATTTACATCCCTAACACACCACTAATTGTTTTGTATTTTTAAAAAGCCACTAGAGGAGAAACATATAACAAAGGAAATGAAAAAAATCAAGAATACATGGGTAGAGTTGGACACAGCGGCAAGATCTTGGGATTTTCTCCTTCTCTACTCATGTGCCTTACTTACTGAAACAAAGAAAATTGTGAGTCATGGTGTGCAAATAGGAAAACAAACGCATATGTAGTCCCTTAAAAAATGGGCAGAAAGGAACACGTACATGTTCTTAGTAACACACAATTTCCTACCAACATTCCTATTTGGCATAATGAGTGGAATTTCGAGATTTTTGGAACCTCGAATATAAGGAACATGGGAATGTTCCTAGGTACATGCACACACTCCTAGAAGGGCTCATTCTTGCTTAATCCCTTGCCATTTTTTTTTCCACCAACTTGGCGCACACACCCTAAAACCATTCCCCGCATCTAATACTATTTTCTCCAAGATTTAAGGTTCCACTTGATTCATGGAACCTTATCCTTAGGAGTTTTATACCATTTAAATATGAAATAGGTCATCCAAATTTTTAAAAACCCATAGATAAGAGAGGATATTTCCAAAAACAAATACCAAAAAAGTTGAGTCTATCCACTTAATAACTTACTCCATTATATCCAAATTGTCAATCTATTTATCTGCATCATTATAATTTATAATACAAATTTTATTAGATTAAAAGGATTAATATAAACAAGATGTACATGAGGGTCTAAAATCACTCAGTTTCTAGAGAGACCACGACAGTCTTCTGTAATCCAAATAAGAAAAAAAAAATCATGCCCCACAGGGGAAACAAGGATGGATATAGATTAATAATTCTTGATAAAGGAAGACCGAAATAACTACAAATACCCCTTAAGATAGAAAGAAATAAATATAAAATATGGATGTAAATACTATGAAGCGTGCTAATGTTGGTCATGAGGAACCTGAGAAGGAGATGGGCCCGGAACACCCATGTGGGTGGCTTCAACAAAGGACTCCACCCATGGCCAATGTGAGACAAAGGATGGAGTGAGCCACCATGACATTGAGATAACCATATCACCACATTAACAAAATATGCATTTGGTGACTGAAGAGTCTCCATTCTGTGTTTTAACTTATGAACATCCTCATCCTCGGGCAACATAACCAAGGATTCCATGGTATTTTGTGGACCCTCAACCATCCCCCTAGAAGTGAACAATGTTAAAGTATTTTGCATGGTGACCCAAAAGAAATTATTCCCATAATTTTCTCAAAACATATAACAAAACATATTTGTTATTGCAGGGAGGTGCATCAAATACCATGAACCACCTACCCATGCATTTTGAAGAATTTTTGCGTGGATGCACCAATACATATAAATTCCTTTCTTGGTGACAAGTGGTTGTTGTCTGGATCGAGGATAAATAAAAATGAACATCAGATCTTGTTTTGAAATACCCAAGTCTGTAACTTGGTTTCTATCTAGTCGAGTCCTGTAAAAATCAAACATTCTAGCTTTGTATTCATAAATAGAAGTTAATTTCCCTTGTGGACTTGCAATGGACCTCACAACGATGTGGAATGAAGTGGGAAAGGACTCTCGGCTAGCTACTCTAGTACTCCATAAATTATTCATAAGTGATCTCAAAGTATCCAACCCCTCATAAATCTCTATGTTTATGTTTTGTGGTTCTAGTCGGATGTGGCTTTCCTCGACTTGGTTTTCTTGTACGCAGTTTTCATTGTCTCTCGGTTCCATTTTAATAATATTTTCCTTAATTGTATAGGACAATTTAAAAACTGGACTTATGACAAAGGTATTACAAAGAACAATTTCATTTTGTCCCAACAAAATTATTAACACAATTTTGTGTAAAACAAAGAAAAACTATGTGTTATATTTATAATGAACTTGAGAAAAACCTAAAAAATATTAGTGAATTGTTGAGAGATTTACATCCAAGCATTAAATATGTGTATTAATTATTTTCTATTGTGTTCTCTTCAAAATTGTGATTGATCCACACATTTGTACTGAACCTAGCTAATAAGTTTTCAATGCCATTGGAATTTACAGCCATAACCCATGAAAAAATGTTTTTTATTCTTACAAAGCCAAGAGAGGACAAAAAGATAACAAAAGAAATGACAAAAAATCAAGCATACCAAGGTAGAGTTGGAGACAGTGGAAAGATTGTGGGATTTACTCCTTATCTACTTCTCCTCTTTACTTACTCAAACAGAGAAAATCACGAGGCATGGTGTGCAAATGGTCACAAAACGCATATGTAGTCCCTTAAAAAGTTAGCACAACATGAACGCATGCACGTTCCTAGGAACATAAACACACATCCTTAAGAACACCCACACATTCCTACCAACATCCTTATGTGGCATACTAGCTGGACTTTAAAGATTTTTTGAACTCAGTCAGTGTCTAGAGACAACATGTTAGTCTCCTTTAGTCCAAATAAGAAAAAAAAATTATTTCCAGAGAGGAGAAATGAGGATGGAAATAGAATAATAATTTGTGAAAGATTAAGACCGAAATAACTACCTTGACCCCTTAAGAAAGAAAAAAAATAAATATAAAATAGGATTGTAAAGACTATGGAGCGTGCTAATGTTGCTCATGAGGAACCTGAGAAGGAAACATACCCAAAACACCAATGCGAGCAGTTGCAGTAGAGGACTCCACACATGGCGAATGAACAACAGAGGATTGAGTGAGATGTCATAAAGATGAGATAAGTAGATCACCACATTCATAAGATATGCATTTTGTGTCTCCAATGTTTCCATTCTATCTCTTAAATGACGGAAATCCTCATCCTTGGGAAACATACCGAGGGTTTCCATGGTTTTTGTATGCCAAGAAATTTTCAAGGTTCGAAATAACTTCTAGTTTGGAGTCATGTTACAACCAGGGTCCGGAATCAGGTCTCCTGCATACAAGACTGAATTGATTCATAGGTATCCTCCTGCATGAATCTCTATTTTCCACTGGCCTGCATAGGCCCATACCAAGTCCGGCTGCAACTTCAACATCTATGGGGTTTACGTGGATTAATTCTATATCCATGTTCCCTCTCATCACTAAACGTTTCTCTAGGGGTTGAAGGTTTAACCTCGCTATCAATGTCATTGGCAGACAGTTTATGTTGATATAGTGCAACAAATCTACCATGTTGCACTAAGCTCTTAGTAAAGTAAGATAGAGTTACTCGTATCTGCTACAATCCCTTTGGAAGAGAAGGATATTGGGAAGGTGGTTAGGTCGGTTATTATGGGGGGGTGAGGACCTAACATGGGGTCACAACTAGAACTTTTTCAATCCTGTGAAGACACTGGACCATCCCCTAAAAGTCATCAATGTCAAAGTAGTTCACATTTTATGCAAGAGCATCGCCCACGTCAAGCGAGCCAGTGCAAAAGCGGGGGACAGCTGGACAAGTCAGCACAAATCTCTTTTTGAAAGCACCTTGATATTGTTGTGCAAACATTAATGTGTTGATTTGATGAAGTGCACTTTGTATATTGTAATGGACCTTGAGAGGATAAGCTCACGTCCTTAGGTAGACGAGGCATTTAAAATAGTTAATGCTATTAGGTAGAAATTTAATTGTAGATTTGATAGCTTTAGATCTCGAGAGGGAAATGGAATATAGACACCCTCCTTTGTACATTGTATCATAATTCTGGATTATCAAATAGGAGCAAGAAGAGAAGAGCAGCAGAGAAGTTTATGAAGAACTTCCATGTACAGATATTGAATTAATAGAAGAAAGCTTTGATTCAATTCCATGGTTGTGCTATTCTCTGTGTATTGTTTATATTATTCTTATGAATGTCTGCTTCTTGTCATACATTTGATTTTATATGTTGTGTATGTGATTTCATGGTTAAATTGAAGGCTTGTGAGAACGAGGATTTAGTTTCAATTGTTTCTCTATTTTGAACCAGAAAATTCCTGCAAGGAGTGCAGTTGAATTTGTCTGCAAGGAGTGCATGATTGGAGGGTTCAAGTTGGGATAACTTTTGTTCTACGTTCTCAGAAGTGAAGATTTGGCACCAAAGCCATGCAAGGCGTGCACAGGCTAGACGAAGACTCGGAGTTACGATTCTGAGTAAAGGGATTGAGAGATTTCTGCTGTAGGAGTGCGCAGGATCGAAAGCTTCATCACTTAGTCGTGTTTGAAGATTTACCGCAAGGAGTGCGCGTAAGAACTTCTTCCTGAGGGAATTGAAGTTGTCGAAGTTCAGGAGGGATAGGCCTTCAAGGTTGTTGAAGGGTATCAGAGAGAAGTTGCGTGAGCAGGTTGAACGGAAAAGTCGTAGGTGGGTGGACAAGTCTAGTAGAGAGACATTTTTGGTTCGAGGATTGCGCAAGGAGAGAAGTGGACGATCAGTATTCTTCATGGGGAATGTGTGAGTTACCGTGGATCGTTGGATCTTGCGGAGGACAAGAAGGCTACAGTGTAGGAGCAGAAGAAAGTTCGAAGCTCAGAATAACAGGAGTCGTCGGTCAGGATTACGGGGAGCGTAGGTTCTACTCGTAGATCGGCTATCGGACCATCGTGAGAAAAGAGCGGAAGATTTGGCAGCGGGAGTCGCGATAGTCCCGAAAACTGCGTGGACAGTGTGGTCCACGGCAAGGTGATGTGACTGGTGATGCAAGATATCGACGTATCGACATCTCGGATAGCAGGAGTCAAAGAAGAAGTCATCTGGTTGCGTGAGTAGCGAAGTCGCGAGGAAGCGAGATCACGGGTCTCGGCATTTTGGTGCATCGGGTATCGGAGGTTGGAATCCCGAGTGGTTAGTTGTCGCAAGTGGTGAGACTGCGATAAGGGCAGAAGTCCTCACAAGCGGGAGAAGGTCAGTGTTGATTTACGCATCGGGTCTCGGGGATTCGAGAGCCCAGTTGATCAATAGAGAATTCGCGAGGCGTGAAGTTTCGATCCTCCGATAAGTAAGTAAAGAGGATCCCGAGCTGAGAACTATGGGTGCAGATCTTCTGATTGGAAGATAGAAGAGCCTTGACGCTCTTTGGGCCAAGAGACAAGAAGGTCCTGGAGGAGGCGAACTTGCTCCGAGGAGTGCGGTTTTCGTCAGTTTGGTATCAGAGCCAGAATATCTTTTTCTTTCTATAGCAGAAGAGAAGAAAAATACACCATGCCACCCAGAAGAGAAAGACAGTCACCAGACCCAAAAGATAGGGAGGTGCGGAGAAGAGGTAGGCCAGCAGGAAATCCAGAAATGGACCGAAAGATGAGAGATCTCCGAGCAAGGCTCGAGGAGATGGAGACAACACAGAAATGCGAAGTTGGTGCTGGGGATCTTAGCGATTTCAAGGTTGGAGAGGAAGCTAGACATGAAGAATAGGTCACAGCAGAGGAGGCATCAACCGAGCGGTTGATTAAAGCTATCGCCAGGATGGGTGCGAAGGCGAAAATGGACATTCCAGTATATGAGGGAAATCTAGATGCAGAGGAGTTATTGAACTGGATCCGAGCTCTTGACACATACTTCGATTATGAAGATGTGGAAGAAGATAAGAAAGTCAAGCACGTTGTTACGCACTTGAAAGGACATGCAACATTGTGGTGGGACGAGCTACAAGCTGACAGACGCTGCAAAGGAAAGCAGAAGATCAAAAGCTGGGATCAAATGATCGCGAAGATGAAGGCGAAGTTCATCCCAAGGGATTATCAAATCACTCTATTCAGGCGAATGCATAACCTGAGACAGAAGCTGATGATGGTGAAGGAGTACACCGAAGAATTTTACAAGTTAAATATCAGAGCAGGTCATCGGGAGAGCGATGATGAGAAGGTTGCTAGATATCTGAATGGTCTGAGATATGACATTCAGGATGAGTTAAGCATGGTTACCATCGGGACGGTGGAGGATGCTTACCAGATGGCTCTGAAAGCCGAAGAGAAGTTGAGCCATAAGCAAGGTCAGCGAGGGTGAGGCAGAAGCCAGCCCAGAGGCAAGGAAGTTGCCCAAGAGAAATACCAGAAGCCCAAGGAGGAATGGAAGAAACCTCAGGGTAAGATTGAAAAAGGTGGAACCTCACAGAGGAATCCATATGTTGAGCTGAGAGGATAGAAAAATGATCAACGAGGAGATTATGCTGATGCAAACACTCTTCCTCGTACTAGAGGTCGAGGTAGAGGAAGAGGTGGAGTGATCACATGTTTTACATGTGGGAAAAATGGGCACAAGTCATTTGAGTGTCCAGAGAAAAAGAAGGATGTTGGAGAAGCTCACATCGCTGAAGCGCAAAGGCGTGATGCTGAGAATGATATGGTACAGGAAGTGGAAGGTCACTGATGGTGCACAAAGTACTCTTAACACCCGAGAAGGAGGTGGAGGACACAGCTCAGAGGACCAGACTTTTCAGAACCACATGCAAGACCAAGGACACAAAGTGTAAGGTCATTGTGGATAGCGGAAGCATAGACAATCTCGTTTCAACTGAGATGGTGGAAAAGTTAGAGCTGGAGACAACTGATCACCCGAGTCCATATAAATTTTCATGGCTACAGAAGGGACATCAGGTGAGTGTTACTAAACAGTGTTTAGTCGAATTCAATATGGGAGAATATAAGGATAAGATTTTGTGTGATGTTATTCCCATGGACGTATGTCATTTATTGCTGGGTAGACCATGGCAATATGACAGAAATGTGATTCATGATGGGAGAATGAACACATATGCCCTGGAGAAGGATGGGAGGTCACATACGTTGCTTCCGATAAAGGATAAAGAAGTGAATCCGGAAGTAAGCAACACAATACTTCTCATGAGTGGGAAGGATCTTCTCACAGAAATGGAGAAGAAAGAAGATCCACAATTCTTTGTTGTCAGAAAGCCGAGGATTGTTCTGACCAACACAAGAGTGGACGACTTACCATATGAGATTCAGGAACTGCTGGGAGAGTTCGCTAACATCATCATGGAAGAATT
Organism: Picea engelmannii; assembly: GCA_009831015.1. NCBI lineage: Eukaryota > Viridiplantae > Streptophyta > Pinopsida > Pinales > Pinaceae > Picea > Picea engelmannii. The sequence goes on from ML778065.1 coordinate 73,125, forward strand.
ACCTCATTCATTGCCACCGATGAGAAGTGTGAGTCATCACATAGACCTCATACCAGGATCCAGTTTACCAAACAAAGCTGCGTACAGATTGACACCACAAGAAAATGAGGAGCTCAAGAAGCAGGTCCAGGATTTGTTGGACAAAGGATTAGTCAGGGAAAGCTTGAGTCCATGTGTTGTTCCAACAGTGCTCAGTCCAAAGAAAGACGGGGGCTGGAGGATGTGTACTGACTCAAGAGTGATCAACAAAATTACCATCAGGTATAGATTTCCACTACTGAGAATGGATGATCTGATGGATTGCCTAAGTGGGGCAAATTATTTTTCAAAGATTGATCTGAAGAGCGGATATCATCAGATTCGCATGAGAGAGGGTGATGAATGGAAGACAACATTCAAGACAAATGAAGGTTTGTATGAATGGTTGGTCATGTCGTTTGGCTTGACAAAGGCATTGAGAACATTTATGAGGTTGATGAATGAAGTCCTAAGGGAATTCATCGGGAAATTTGTAGTCGTATATCTGGATGATATATTGATTTTCAGCAAGACAAGGGCTGAACATTTGAGGCATTTGGCTATTGTGATGAGGAAGCTATAGCAAGAGAAGTTGTTGATCAATATGAAGAAGTCCTCATTTATGAAGACAGAACTCATTTACTTGGGGTTTATCATTTCAGTGAATGAGTTGAAAATGGATCCAAGTAAAGTGGAAGTGATCAAGAATTGGCCATCACCGAGAAATGTTTTTGAGGTGAGAAGTTTCCATGGTTTGGCTAGTTTCTACCGAAAATTCATTAGGAATTTCAGTGGAATTAGCGCAACGATGATGGATACGATGAAGAAGCGGCATAAGAATTTTCATTGGACAGCCGAGGCTGAGAAGAGCTTCAATCTGTTGAAGCGAAAGCTCACGGAACGACCAGTGTCGGTATTTCCTGATTTCCAGAAGACATTTCAGGTGAAATGTGATGCAAGCGGATATGCCATAGGAGCGGTCTTGAGTCGGGAGGACAGACCAGTCACATATTTTAGCGAAAAAATGGATGAGTCGAAATTGAAGTACTCCACGTATGATAAAGAATTTTATTCTATCATACAGGCATTGAAAAAGTGGAGGCATTACTTGATCCCAAAGGAATTTGTATTGTATAGTGATAATCATGCACTGCAGTTTGTGAGTCAACAGGAGAAGTTGAATCAGAAACATGCAAAATGGGTAGAGTATATGCAGAATTTTACATTTGTAATTAAACACATTTCAGGGACTGCTAACAAAGTGGTTGATGCTTTGAGCAGGAAGTGTTTGTTGTTGCAGGAGTTCCGAGTCAAAACATTGGGTTTTGAAAATCTTAAAGACATGTATACATGAGATGTAGATTTTGCGAAAGCATATGAAGCAACTGAGAATCCATTTCTCAGAGATCGGAGTTCTTGGATAGACTATATGATCCAGGAGGGATTGTTATTCAGAGGCAATCAACTGTGCATTCCAAATTTCTCCATGAGGGAGAACTTGATGAAAGAAAAGCACAGTGGAGGCTTGGCGGGACATTTTGGCCAAGACAAGACCTTTGCGAAGCTGAGTGAATCATATTTTTGGCCAGGAATGTGAGAAGAGGTCAAGAGGTTTGTTGACAGATGTAGAATTTGTTAGCATTCGAAGGGAAGAAAGAAAAATGCAGGGTTTTATCAGCCATTACCCATACCAGAGAGGCCATGGGAGGTGATCAACATGGATTTTGTATTGGGTTTGCCAAGGACGCAGAGAGGGGCCGATTCCATCTTTGTGGTGGTGGACAGGTTTTCGAAGATGGCACATTTCATTCCATGCCATAATACTAGCGATGCGACCCACATCGCGAACTTGTTTTTCAAGGAGATCATTTGACTCCATGGATTGCCAAGAAGCATAGTATCGGACAGGGATACCAAATTCATCGGAAATTTTTGGAGGACGCTATGGAAGAAGCTAGGAACTAACTTTGCATTCAGTTCTGCTTACCATCCACAGACAGATGGACAAACTGAAGTGGTCAACAGGAGTCTGGGAGACTTGTTGAGAAGCCTGGTGACAGAGCACCACAACAGCTGGGAAAATGTATTTCCACAGGTTGAGTTTGCATACAACGATTTGGTGAACAGGAGAACAGGGAAGAGTCCATTTCAGATTGTGTATGGAACACAACCGAGGGGAGTTTCTGAATTACAGGATTCAGAACAAACTACGACTAGCAGCGCTAGTGCAGAAGAGTTCGCTGAGGTGATGAAAGAACTTCACAGTAAAGTGAAGCAGTGACTCATGGATTCAAATCAGGAATACAAGCGCAGAGCAGATCAACATCGGAGACAAATTCAATTTGAAGTTGGGGATCTTGTTCTGGCACATTTGAGGAAGGAAAGGTTCCCAAGGGGAACATACAACAAGCTCAAAATGAAGAAAATTGGCCCATGCAGAGTCTTGAAGAAGTTCGGAGAGAATGCTTATGAAATTGAGTTGTCGGGTGGCATCGAAATATCTCCGATATTTAATATTGCAGATTTATACTCGTACAGGGCCGGAGAAGCAGAGACTGGAATGGAGGAACCAGTGATCTAGTGGATGAAGAAGATGCCCGTAGCAGAGGAGCCGCATATGGAATGCATACTGGACAAGCGAGTGAGTAAAAAGACCAGGAGAAAGAAATACTATGAGTATTTGGTCAAGTGGAAGAATCATCCAGTGGAGGATGCTAGTTGGGAGAGAGAAGCAGTGATACAAAAGCATGGACAGACTGTGCAAGAGCTCATGGACAGGAGCCCATGAAAATTTTCAAGCGAGGGAGTATCATGCAGGAGCATCGCCCACGTCAAGCGAGCCAGCGCAAAAGCGGGAGACAGCTGGACAAGACAACACAAATCTCTTTTTGAAAGCACCTTGATATTGTTGCGCAAACATTAATGTGTTGATTTGATGAAGCGCACTTTGTATATTGTAATGGACCTTGAGCGGATAAGCTCACGTCCTTAGGTAGACGAGGCATTTAAAATAGTTAATGCTTTTAGGTAAGAATTAAATTGTAGATTTGATAGCTTTAGAGCTCGAGAGGGAAACAGAATATAGACACTCTCCTTTGTACATTGTATCATAATTCTGGATTATCAAACAGGAGCAAGAAGAGAAGAGAAGAAGAGAAGTGTATGAAGAACTTCCATGTATAGATATTGAATTAATAGAAGAAAGCTTTGATTCAATTCCATGGTTGTGCTATTCTCTGTGTATTGTTGATATTATGCTCATGAATGTCTGCTTCTTGTCATACATTTTCTTTTATATGTTGTGTTTGTGATTTCATGGTTAAATTCAATTCTGTGAGAATGAGGAGTTAGTTTCAATTGTTTCTCTATTTTGAACCAGAAAATTTCTGCAAGGAGTGCAGTTGAATTTGTCCGCAAGGAGTGCGTGACTGCAGGGTTAAGGTTGGGATAAATTTTGTTCTATGTTCTCAGAAGTGCAGATTTGGCACCGGAGCCATGCAAGGCATGCGCAGGCTAGACGAAGCCTCGGAGTTGCGATTATGAGTAAAGGGATTGAGAGATTTCTGCTGCAGGAGTGCGCAGGATCGAAAGCTTCATCACTTAGTCGTGTTTGAAGATTTGCCGCAAGGAGTGCACGTAAGAGCTTCTTCCTGAGGGAATTGAAGTCATCGAAGTTCAGGAGGGATAAGCCTTCAAGGTTGTTGAAGGATAGCGGAGAGAAGTTGCGTGAGCAGGTTGAATGGAAAAGTCGTAGGTGGGCGGACAAGTCTCGTAGAGAGACATTTCTGGTTCGAGGATTGCGCAAGGAGAGAAGTGGACGGTCAGTATTCTTCGTGGGGAATGCACAAGTTACCGTGGATCGTTGGATCTTGTGGAGGACAACAAGGCTACAGTGCAGGAGCGGAAGAATGTTCGAAGCTCGAAAGAACAGGAGCCATTGGTCGGGATTACAGGGAGCGTAGGTTCTACTCGTAGATCGGCTATCGGACCATCGTGAGAAAAGAGCAGAAGATTTGGCAGTGGGAGTTGCGATAGTGCGAGAAGCGAAGTCCCGACGACTGCGTGGATAGTGTGGGCCATGGCAAGGTGATGTGACTGGTGATGCGAGACATCGGCGTATCAGCATCTCGAATAGCGGGAGCCAAAGAAGAAGTTGTCTGGTTGTGTGAGTAGCGAAGTCAGGAGGAAGAGAGATCGTGGGTCTCGGCATTTCGACGCATCGGGTATCGGAGCTTGGAATCCTGAGTTGTTAGCTATCGCGAGTGGCGAGACTGCGATAAGGGAAGATGTCCCGACAAGCAGGAGAAGGTCAGTGTTGATTTATGCATCGGGTCTCAGGGATTCGAGAGCCCAGTTGATCAATAGAGAATTCGCGAAGTGCGAAGTTCCGATCCTCCGATAAGTAAGTAAAGAGGATCACGAGACGAGAACTTTGGGTGCAGATATTCCGATTGGAAGATAGAAGAGCCTTGAATCTCTTCGGGCCGAGAGACACGAAGGTCCTAGAGGAGGCGAACGTGCTCTGAGGAGTGCGGTTGTCGTCAACATGGTGACCCGAAAATAAACTATGCCTGTAATTTTCCCAAAAAATATACAGGGCACCTCCCTATTGTTGCAGGGAGGTGCATCAAATACCATAAACCACCTATCCATTCAATTTTGAAGAAATTGTAGGTGGATGCAACAATCAATAAAAATTACTTTCTTGGTGAGATGTGGTTGTTGTCTGTATGGAGGATAAATAAAAATAAACATAATATTTTATTTTGAAATACCCAAGTCTCTAACTTGGTTTTTATCCAATCCATTCACGTAAAACTAAAGCATTTTGTATATGTATTCATAAATATAAGTTAATTTCCCTTGGGGACTTGCAATGGGCCTCACAATGACATCCAATGAAGTGGCCAAGGACTCTTGGCTAGTTTCTCTAGTTCCCCTTAAATCATTGACAAGTGATCTCAATGTAGCCAACCCCTCATCAGTATCTATGTTTATGTTTGGTGGTAGTGGTGGGTTGTGGTTTTCCCCACCTTGGTATTCTTGTGGGAGGTTTCCATTGTCTTTGGGTTCCATTTTCATAATAATTTCTGCAATTTTATAAGACAATTTAATAAGTGCACTTATGACAAAGGTATCACAAACAACAATTCCATTTGAGCCCAACAAAATAATTAACATAATTTTGTGTAAAACAAAGAAAAAATATGTGATATGTTTACAGTGAACTTGACAAAAAACTAAAAATGATCAGTGAATTGTTAATATATTTACATACAAGTATTAATTTTATATATTAATTAGATTCATCGATGTTTATTGGCATCTCTTCAAAATTGTTAATGAACCGCACATTTATATTGAACCTTGATAATAATTGTTCAATGCCATTGGAATTTACATCCCTAACATACCACTAATTGTTTTGTATTTTTACAAAGCCACGAGAGGAGAAACATATAACAAAGGAAATGAAAAAAAATCAAGAAGACATGGGCAAAGTTGGACATAGTGGAAAGATCCTGGGATTTGCTCCTTCTCTACTCACGTGCCTTACTTACTAAAACCAAGAAAATTGTGAGTCGTGGTGTGCAAATAGGAAAAAAAAAACATATGCAGTCCCTTAAAAAATGGGCAGAAAGGAACACGTACATGTTCTTAGTAACACACAAATTCCTACCAACATTCCTATGTGGCACAATGAGTGGAATTTCGAGATTTTTGGAACCTCAAACATAAGGAACATGGGAATGTTCCTAGGTACGTGCACACACTCCTAGAAGGGCTCATTCTTTCTCAATCCATTGCCATTTTTTTTCCACCAACTTGGCGCACAAACCCTAAAAGCATTCCCCGCATCTAGTACTATTTTCTCCAGGATTAAAGGTTCCACTTGATTCATGGAACCTTATCCTTAGGAGTTTTATACCATTTAAATATGAATTAGGTCATCCAAATTTTGAAAAACCCATATATAAGAGAGGATATTTCCAAAAAAAATACCACAAAAGTTGAGTCTGTCCACTTAATAACTTACTCCATTATATCCAAATTGCCAATCTATTTATCTGCATCATTATAATTTATAATGAAAATTTTATTAGATTAAAAGGATTAATATAAACAAGATGTACATGAGGGTCTGAACTCACTCAGTTTCTAGAGAGACCACGACAGACTTCTGTAATCCAAATAAGAAAAAACAAATCGTTCCCCATAGGGGAAACAAGGATGGATATAGATTAATAATTCTTGATAAAGGAAGACCGAAATAACTACAAATACCCTTTAATATAGAAACAAATAAATATAAAATAGGGATGTAAAGACTATGAAGCATGCTAATGTTCGTCATAAGGAACCTGAGAAGGAGATGGGCCCGGAACACCCATGTGGGTGGCTTCAACAGAGGACTCCACCCATGGCCAATGTGAAACAAAGGATGGAGTGAGCCACTATGACATTGAGATAACCATATCACCACATTAAGAAAATATGCATTTGGTGACTGAAGAGTCTCCATTATGTGTTTTAACTTATGAAAATTTTCATCCTTGGGAAACATAACCAAGGATTCCATGGTATTTTCTGTACCCTCAACCATCCCCCTAGAAGTGACCAATGTTAAAGTATTTTCCATGGTGACTCGAAACAAATTATTCCCATAATTTTCTCAAAATATATAACATAACATATTTATTATTGCAGGGAGGTGCATCAAATACCATGAACCGCGTATCCATGCATTTTGAAGAATTTGTGTGTGGATGCACCAATCCATATAAATTCCTTTCTTCGTGACAAGTGGTTGTTGTCTGGATCGAGGATAAATAAAAATGAACATCAGATCTTGTTTTGAAATACCCAAGTCTCTAACTTGGTTTCTATCTAGTCGAGTCCTGTAAAAATCAAACATTCTAGCTTTGTATTCATAAATAGAAGTTAATTTCCCTTGGAGACTTGCAATGGACCTCACAACGATGTGGAATGAAGTGAGAAAGGACTCTTGGCTAGCTACTCTAGTCCTCCATAAATCATTCATAAGTTATCTCAATGTATCCAACCCCTCATAAATCTCTATGTTTATGTTTTGTGGTTGTAGTGGGATGTGGCTTTCCTCGACTTGGTTTTCTTGTATGCAATTTTCATTGTCTCTCGGTTCCATTTTAATAATATTTTCTGCAATTGTATAGGAAAATTTAATAACTGGACTTATGACAAAGGTATTACAGAGAACAATTTCATTTTGTCCCAACAAAATTATTAACACAATTTTGTGTAAAACAAAGAAAAACTATGTGTTATATTTATAATGAACTTGAGA
>ML778065.1:86197-129846 GCA_009831015.1 Picea engelmannii
GTTCAAGTGCTATTTCTGTTGCTATTTCGTATATCATTTCTGTGTATTGTGAAGATTATGCTGGATATTTCACTGTTATTCTGTTATTTCTAGCATTTCGTTTCTGTTCTGCATATTTTATATATCTGGTATCTTGCAGTTTTTGTATGCCAAGAAATTTTCAAGGTTCGAAATAACTTCTAGTTTGGAGTCATCTTACAACCAGGGTCCGAAATCAGGTCTCCTGCATACAAGACTTAATTGATTCATAGGTATCCTCCTACATGAATCTCTATTTTCCACTGGCCTTCATAGGCCCATACCAAGTCCGGCTGCAACTTCAGCATCTATGGGGTTTACATGGATTAATTCTATATCCATGTTCCCTCTCCTCACTACACGTTTCTCTAGGGCTTGAAGGTCCAACCTCTTTATCAATGTCATTGGCAGACAGTTTATGTTGATATAGTGCAACAAAGCTACCATGTTGCACTAAGCTCTTAGTAAAGTAAGATAGACTTACTCGTATCTGCTACAATCCCTTTGGAAGAGAAGGATGTTGGGAAGGGTGGTTAGGTCGATGATTGTGGTGGGGTGAGGACCTAACACGGGGTCACAACTAGAATTCTCTCAATCCTGTGAAGACACTGGACCATCCCCTAAAAGTCAGCAATGTCAAAGTAGTTCACATGGTGACCCGAAAATAAACTATGCCTGTAATTTTCCCAGAAAATATACAAGGCACCTCCCTATTGTTGCAGGGAGGTGCATCAAATACCATGCACCACCTATCCATTAAATTTTGAAGAAATTGTAGGTGGATGCAACAATCAATAGAAATTACTTTCTTGGTGACATGTGGTTGTTGTCTGTATCGAGGATAAATAAAAATAAACATAATATTTTATTTTGAAATACCCAAGTCTCTAACTTGGTTTTTATCCAATCCAGTCATGTAAAACTAAATCATTCTGTATATGTATTCATAAATATAAGTTAATTTCCCTTGGGGACTTGCAATGGGCCTCACAATGACATCCAATGAAGTGGCCAAGAACTCTTGGCTAGTTTCTCTAGTTCCCCCTAAATCATTGACAAGTGATCTCAAAGTAGCCAATCCCTCATCAATATCTATTTTTATGTTTGGTGGTAGTGGTGGGTTGTGGTTTTCCTCACCTTGGTTTTCTTGTGGGAGGTTTCCATTGTCTTTGGGTTCCATTTTCATAATAATTTCTGAAATTTTATAAGAAAATTTAATAAGTGCACTTATGAAAAAGGGATCACAAACAATAATTCCATTTGATCCCAACAAAATAATTAACATAATTTTGTGTAAAACAAAGAAAAAATATGTGATATGTTTACAGTGAACTTGACAAAAAACTAGAAATCATTAGTGGATTGTTAATATATTTACATACAAGTATTAATTTTATATATTAATTAGATTCATCGATGATGTTTATTGGCGTCTCTTCAAAATTGTTAATGAACCGCACATTTCTATTGAACCATGCTAATAATTGTTCAATGCCATTGGAATTTACATCCCTAACACACCACTAATTGTTTTGTATTTTTACAAAGCCACGAGAGGAGAAACATATAACAAAGGAAATGAAACAAAATCAAGAATACATGGGTAGAGTTGGACACAGTGGCAAGATCTTGGGATTTGGTCCTTCTCTACTCATGTGCCTTACTTACTAAAAGAAATAAAATTGTGAGTCGTGGTGTGCAAATAGGAAAACAAATGCATATGTAGTCACTTAAAAAATGGGCAGAAAGGAACACGTACATGTTCTTAGTAACACACAAATTCCTACCAACATTCCTATGTGGCACAATGAGTGGAATTTCGAGATTTTTGGAACCTCAAACATAAGGAAGATGGGAATGTTCCTAGGTACGTGCACACACTCCTAGAAGGGCTCATTCTTGCTCAATCCCTTTCCATTTGTTTTTCCACCAACTTGGCGCACACACCCTAAAACCATTCCCCGCATCTAATACTATTTTCTAAAGGATTTAAGGTTCCACTTGATTCATGGAACCTTATCCTTAGGAATTTTATACCATTTAAATATGAATTAGGTCATCCAAATTTTGAAAAACCCATAGATAAGAGAGGATATTTCCAAACAAAATACCAAAAAAGTTGAGTCTGTCCACTTAATAACTTACTCCATTATATCCAAATTGTCAATCTATTTATCTGCATCATTATAATTTATAATACAAATTTTATTAGAATAAAAGGATTAATATAAACAAGATGTACATGAGGGTATGAACTCACTCAGTTTCTAGATTGACCACGACAGTCTTTTGTAATCCAAATAAGAAAAAAAAATCGTGGCCCACAGGGGAACCAAGGATGGATATATATTAATAATTCTTGATAAAGGAAGACCGAAATAACTACAAATACCCTTTAATATATAAACAAATAAATATAAAATAGGGATGTAAAGACTATGAAGCATGTTAATGTTGGTCATGAGGAACCTGAGAAGGAGATGGGCCCAGAACACCCATGTGGGTGGCTTAAACAGAGGACTCCACCCATTGTCAATGTGAGACAAAGGATAGAGTGAGCCACGATGACATTGAGATAACCATATCACCACATTAAGAAAATATGCATTTGCTGACTGAAGAGTCTCCATTCTATGTTTTAACTTATGAAAAACCTCATCCTTGGGAAACATAACCAAGGATTCCATGGTATTTTGTGGACCCTCAACCATCCCCCTAGAAGTGACCAATGTTAAATTATTTTGTATGGTGACCTGAAAGAAATTATTCGCATAATTTTCTCAAAACATATAACATAACATATTTTTTATTGCAAGGAGGTGCATCAAGTACCATGAACCACCTATCCATGCATTTTGAAGAATTTGTGCGTGGATGCACCAATCCATATAAATTCCTTTCTTGGTGACAGGTGGTTGTTGTCTAGATCGAGGATAAATAAAAATGAACATCAGATCTTGTTTTGAAATACCCAAGTCTCTAACTTGGTTTCTATCTAGTCGATTCCTATAAAAATCAAACATTATAGCTTTGTATTCATAAATAGAAGTTAATTTCCCTTGGGGACTTGCAATGGACCTCACAACGATGTGGAATGAAGTGAGAAAGGACTCTCAGCTAGATACTCTAGTCCTCCATAAATCATTCATAAGTGATCTCAAAGTATCCAACCCCTCATAAATCTCTATGTTTATGTTTTGTGGTTCTAGTGGGATGTGGCTTTCCTCGACTTGGTTTTCTTGTACGCAGTTTTCATTGTCTCTCGGTTCCATTTTAATAATATTTTCCGCAATTGTATAGGACAATTTAATAACTGGACTTATGACAAAGGTATTACAGAGAACAATTTCATTTTGTCCCAACAAAATTATTAACACAATTTTGTGTAAAACAAAGAAAAACTATGTGTTATATTTATAATGAACTTGAGAAAAACCTAAAAAATATTACTGAATTGTTGAGAGATTTACATCCAAGCATTAAATATGTGTATTAATTATTTTCTATTGTGTTCTCCTCAAAATTGTGATTGATCCACACATTTGTACTGAACCTTACTAATAAGTTTTCAATGCCATTGGAATTTGCATCCATAACCCATGAAAAAATGTTTTTTATTCTTACAAAGCCAAGAGAGGACAAAAAGATAACAAAAGAAATGACAAAAAATCAAGCATACCAGGGTAGAGTTGGAGACAGTGGAAATATTGTGGGCTTTACTCCTTATCTACTCCTCCTCTTTACTTACTCAAACAGAGAAAATCACGAGGCATGGTCTAAAAATGGTCACAAAACACATATGTAGTCCCTTAGAAAGTGAGCACAACATGAACGCATGCACGTTCCTAGGAAGATAAACACACATCCTTAAGAACACCCACACATTCCTACCAACATCCTTATGTGGCACACTAGCTGGACTTTAAAGATTTTTTGAACTCAATCAGTGTCTAGAGACAATATGTCAGTCTCCTGTAGTCCAAATAAGAAAAAAACTTTCTTTCCCGAGACGGGAAATGAGGATGGAAATAGAACAATCATTTGTGAAAGATTAAGACCAAAATAACTACCTTGACCCCCTAAGAAAGAAAAAAAATAAATATAAAATAGGATTGTAAAGACTATGGAGCGTGCTAATCTTGGTCATGAGGAACCTGAGAAGGAAACATACCCAAAACACCAATGCGAGCAGCTGCAGTAGAGGACTCCACGCATGGCGAATGAACGACAGAGGATTGAGTGATATGTCATGACGATGAGATAAGTAGATCACCACGTTCAAAAGATATGTTTTTTGTGTCTCCAATGTTTCCATTATATCTCTTAAATGACGAAAATCCTCATCCTTGGGAAACATACCGAGGGTTTCCATGGTTTTTATATGCCAAGAAAGTTTCAAGGTTCGAAATAACTTCTAGTTTGGAAACATGTTACAACTAGGGTCCGGAATCAGGTCTCCTGCATACAAGACTTAATTGATTCATAGGTATCCTCCTGCATGAATCTCTATTTTCCACAGGCCTGCATAGGCCCATACCAAATCCGGCTGCAACTTCAGCATCTATGGGGTTTACATGGATTAATTCTATATCCATGTTCCCTCTCCTCACTACATGTTTCTCTAGGGGTTGAAGGTCCAACCTCTCTGTCAATGTCATTGGCAGACAGTTTATTTTGATATAGTGCAACAAAGCTACCATGTTGCACTAAGCTCTTAGTAAAGTAAGATAGAGTTACCCGTATCTGCTACAATCCCTTTGGAAGAAAAGGATGTTGGGAAGGGGGGTTAGGTCATTTATTGTGGGGGGTTGAGGACCTAACACGGGGTGACAACTAGAATTCTCTCGATCCTGTGAAGACACTGGACCATTCCCTAAAAGTCAGCAATGTCAAAGTAGTTCACATGGTGACCCGAAAATAAACTATGCCTGTAATTTTCCCAAAACATATACAGGGCACCTCCCTATTGTTGCAAGGAGGTGCATCAAATACCATGAACCACCTATCGATTCAATTTTGAATAAATTGTAGGTGGATGCAACAATCAATAGAAATTACTTTCTTGGTGACATGTCGTTGTTGTCTGTATCGAGGATAAATAAAAATAAACATAATATTTTATTTTGAAATACCCATGTCTCTAACTTGGCTTTTATACAATCTAGTCGCGTAAAACTAAAGCATTTTGTATATGTATTCATAAATATAAGTTAATTTCCCTTGGGGACTTGCAATGGGCCTCACAATGACATCCAATGAAGTGGCCAAGGACTCTTGGCTAGTTTCTCTAGTTCCCCTTAAATCATTGACAAGGGATCTCAAAGTAGCCAACCCCTCATCAGTATCTATGTTTATGTTTGGTGGTAGTGGTGGGTTGTGGTTTTCCTCACCTTGGTTTTCTTGTGGGAGGTTTCCATTGTCTTTGGGTTCCATTTTCATAATAATTTCTGCAATTTTATAAGACAATTTAATAAGTGCACTTATGACAAAGGTATCACAAACAATAATTCCATTTGATCCCAACAAAATAATTAACATAATTTTGTGTAAAACAAAGAAAAAATATGTGATATGTTTATAGTGAATTGACAAAAAACTAAAAATGATTAGTGAATTGTTAATATATTTACATACAAGTATTAATTTTATATATTAATTATATTCATCGATGTTTATTGGCATCTCTTCAAAATTGTTAATGAACCGCACATTTCTATTGAACCTTGCCAATAATTGTTCAATGCCATTGGAATTTACATCCCTAACATACCACTAATTGCGTTGTATTTTTACAAAGCCACGAGAGGAGAAACATATAACAAAGGAAATGAAAAAAAATCAAGAATACATGGGTAGAGTTGGACACAGTGGAAAGATCCTGGGATTTGCTCCTTCTCTACTCACATGCCTTACTTACTAAAAAAAAGAAAGTTGTGAGTCGTGGTGTGCAAATAGGAAAAAAAAAGCATATGCAGTCCCTTAAAAAATGGGCAGAAAGGAACACGTACATGTTCTTAGTAACACACAAATTCCTACCAACATTCCTATGTGGCACAATGAGTGGAATTTCGAGATTTTTGGAACCTCAAACATAAGGAACATGGGAATGTTCCTAGGTACGTGCACACACTCCTAGAAGGTCTCATTCTTGCTCAATCCCTTGCCATTTGTTTTTCCACCAACTTTGCGCAGACACCCTAAAAGCATTCCCCGCATCTAATACTATTTTCTCCAGGATTTAAGGTTCCACTTGATTCATGGAACCTTATCCTTAGGAGCTTTATACCATTTAAATACGAATTAGGTCATCCAAATTTTGAAAAACCGATAGATAAGAGAGGATATTTCCAAAAACAAATACAAAAAAAGTTGAGTCTGTCCACTTAATAACTTACTCCATTATATCCAAATTGCCAATCTATTTATCTGCATCATTATAATTTATAATACAAATTTTATTAGATTAAAAGGATTAATATAAACAAGATGTACATGAGGGTCTGAACTCACTCAGTTTCTAGAGAGACCACGACAGTCTTTTGTAATCCAAATAAGAAAAAAAAAAGCGTGCCCCACAGGGGAAACAAGGATGGATATAGATTAATAATTCTTGATAAAGGAAGACTGAAATAACTACAAATACCCCTTAAGATAGAAATAAATAAATATAAAATAGGTATGTAAAGACTATGAAGCGTGCTAATGTTAGTCATGAGGAACCTGAGAAGGAGATGGGCCCGAAACACCCATGTGGGTGGCTTCAACAGAGGACTCCACCCATGGCCAATGTGAGACAAAGGATGGAGTGAGCCACCATGACATTGAGATAACCATATCACCACATTAAGAAAATATGCATTTGGTGACTAAAGAGTCTCCATTATGTTTTTTAACTTATGAAAATCCTCATCCTCGGGCAACATAACCAAGGATTCCATGGTATTTTGTGGACCCTCAACCATCCCCCTGGAAGTGACCAATGTTAAAGTATTTTGCATGGTGACCCGAAAGAAATTAGTCCCATAATTTTCTCAAAACATATAAGAGAACATATTTGTTATTGTAGGGAGGTGCATCAAATACCATGAACCACCTGTCCATGCATTTTGAAGAATTTGTCCGTGGATGCACCAATCCATATAAATTCCTTTCTTGGTGACAAGTGGTTGTTGTCTGGATCGAGGATAAATAAAAATGAACATCAGATCTTGTTTTGAAATACCCAAGTCTCTAACTTGGTTTCTATCTAGTCGAGTCCTGTAAAAATCAAACATTCTAGCTTTGTATTCATAAATAGAAGTTAATTTCCCTTGGGGACTTGCAATGGACTTCACAACGATGTGGAATGAAGTGGGAAAGGACTCTCGGCTAGCTACTCTAGTCCTCCATAAATCATTCATAAGTGATCTCAAAGTATCCAACCCCTCATAAATCTCTATGTTTATGTTTTGTGGTTCTAGTGGGATGTGGCTTTCCTCGACTTGGTTTTCTTGTACGCAATTTTCATTGTCTCTCGGTTCCATTTTAATAATATTTTCCGCAATTGTATAGGAAAATTTAATAATTGGACTTATGAAAAAGGTATTACAGAGAACAATTTCATTTTGTCCCAACAAAATTATTAACACAATTTTGTGTAAAACAAAGAAAAACTATGTGTTATATTTATAATGAACTTGAGAAAAACCTAAAAAATACTAGTGAATTGTTGAGAGATTTACATCCAAGTATTAAATATCTGTATTAATTATTTTCTATTGTGTTCCCTTAAAAATTTTGATTATCCACACATTTGTACTGAACCTAGCTAATAAGTGTTCAATGCCATTGGAATTTACATCCATAACCCATGAAAAAATGTTTTTTATTCTTACAAAGCCAAGAGAGGACAAAAAGATAACAAAAGAAATGACAAAAAATCAAGCATACCAGGGTAGAGTTGGAGACAGTGGAAAGATTGTGGGCTTTACTCCTTATCTACTCCTCCTCTTTACTTACTCAAACAGAGAAAATCATGAGGTGTGCTATGCAAATGGTCACAAAACGCATATGTAGTCCCTTAAAAAGTGAGCACAACATGAACGCACGCACGTTCCTAGGAACATAAACACACATCCTTAAGAACACCCACACATTCCTACCAACATTCTTATGTGGCACAATAGCTGGACTTTAAAGATTTTTTGAACTCAATCAGTGTCTAGAGACAACATGTCAGTCTCCTGTAGTCCAAATAAGAAAAAAAAAATCTTTCCCGAGAGGGGAAATGAGGATGGAAATAGAATAATAATTTGTGAAAGATTAAGAACGAAATAACTACCTTGACCCCTTAATAAAGAAAAAAAAATAAAAAAATAGGATTGTAAATACTATGGAGCGTGCTAATGTTGGTCATGAGGAACCCGAGAAGGAAACAGACCCAAAACACCAATGTGACCAGCTGCAGTAGAGGACTCCACGCATGGCGAATGAACGACAAAGGATTGAGTGAGATGTCATGATGATGAGATAAGTAGATCACCACATTCAAAAGATATGCATTTTGTGCCTCAAGAGTCTCCATGACGTGTTTTAACTGACGCAAATCCTCATCCTTGGGAAACATTGCTAAGGCTTCCATGGTTTTGGAATGTTGATTAAGTTCCAGAGTTTGGAAGAAATTTAATTTCTGAGTCCTAATACAACAAGGATTCGGAATCAGGCCTCACGCATGCAAGAATTAATTGATTCATAGGTAGCTTAAGGTAGGGAGTTTAGTTTAGGACCCTAACATTGACATTCTATTAGGAAACCTTCAATATTGAAAATGTATGAATGTCATTGATAATGTATCGAGCTCCTCTACAATTCTATGTCAGAATATATTGTGAAACCTTTTAAGTCCTATGAATTTAGTGTAGAAAATCTATGCCAATCTAATTGAAATATTCTTCTCACATTTGAATGTTTACCCTCCAGATATAATAAAATAGGTAGACTCTTATAGCCTATTTAAATGGGATATAACATTCTATTGGAATATTTTTTACCTTCAAAATATTGAGTGGGTAGAGAGTTTAAATTAGTTCCATCCTCACTGAATATTCAAGGACACCTCCATCAATGATGTGAATTGTTCACAGCATCAAAATTTGGAAAGTTGGAAAATAACTGTGAGCATCAAAATTTAAGAAGCATCCCCAGTAGTTAACAAGCCTTTTAATGTATCCCAACTAGGGATACGGCCCATTCTTCCTATTAATTTGTTGTAATTTTTCTTAGAAGCCTACCACCATTTTTTCTCTCTATCATTAAGTACGAAGAAAACATTGAGTACAAAGAAATTATCGATATATCCAAATCCATGTGCGTAAATATGAGCTTAAAAAAACACATTTACCCTTTTCATCTAATAAAAATAATAAACAAAATTTTAATAGTTCATTGTATAGTTTCAAAAATGAGGTTAAAACTCCAACCATTATAGCGCTAACATTTGCTTCATTTTTTTATTTTTTATTTTGTAAGTAAGTAATTTTATATATAAAGGCCTTCCAAGGACCACACCAAAAGTACAAAACTGAGTGTCATCCGGGTTGTAATTACTGAACTGCTCCAGAAGGAGAAACCAGTTCATCCAACCGGGCAATTCTAACACCTGATTTCTTATCAGTCTTAAAATAAACAGAAAACTTAGCTAACAAAGATGTCACTAGAAGAAGATCTATATAAAATAACAGCCCCCTATAGGGGTTAGACAAGTGGCATATAGTCTGGCACATACTCTGGAAGAAATCCTGGCCACGACTCCTCTTTGACAGGTGTCCCGTTGGTTCCCCATTGCATGTCATTGCCCCTGGTGCACGCATCCTCGCTAGCAGCCGTCTCGGCATCTGCCATCGGGATGTGCACCTGCAGACTAATGAAGACCGCCTCCTTGACCTCCTGTCAAGCCGGTCCCATAACAACCTTAGCATTACATGATGGTATTTTCTCCTGATTGTCTGTGGCCATGACTGCTTGCTTGAGCTCCTACCGAATCGACTCCTCTTCGTCCTCTGTTGCACCCTGCTGCCTGCAACTCTTGTGGTCACTTGCGGTGGAAGGTTCTTCTTCTGAAGCTGTGGGAGGGGATTCTTGGTAAGTGGAGAGAAGATGGAGGGGGGTTGAAAGCCTCCCATCCACATGCTGTAATCGAAAATGGAGGTCATCCACTCCCTGACGGAGTTTGAAGGCCAAGTCATAAAGGATGGTAAGGTTTTCTCGTGACAGCAAGTCTGCTGCTAGGTTAGAGGACATCGGCTCCTTATTACGGGTTGTTCGACTATGAGAGGGCGTCCCCGTGGGTGATTTAGTGGAGGAAAAATACGACACAGGAGGAGGAAAGGAGTACCTGGAGGTTGAAGGAGCTAAGAGGTGGCGCCAAGAAGGGTTCGGGCTGGTGTCAATTATGGCTAGACAATCGAAGCTCAGAATAGGTACAGTGGAGGGAGTGTGAATGGATAACTCAAGCAGTCAGAGCGGCGAGGATAAAGTTGAAGACAAACCAGGGGGAGAAGATGAGGTGCAAGGTCGTGAAGGGTGCCAGGGAGAACCCCTGCGCGGTCTAACTCACTGGCGTGGCATGGTATGGCCTAGTAAGTGGGAATGGTCTGCTAGACCAAGGGGGAGGACATGGAGGGACCAGAGTGGTATAAGCACCATGAGAAGACCAGCAAAACTAGACCGGAGCTACAGAACGAGAACACAAACAAAATGAGTCATTGCACTCTACGAAATGGAGGTCGAGGGAGCTCGAGTAAATTCCCCTCCCATCGTCGTAAATTCAATTTAATGCAGGAGGGAATCGGCGGCAGTAGGCACAAGCCGGGCACATGGCTCAGTGCTTTGTTGGCTTCTCCGCGTCTCCTCTGTGCGCCAGGTGGCTGGCCCTAACACCCCATCCGGGTGTTTGTCCACTTCCACAACTTTACGTATACATTGATGGAGGATAAGGTGATACGGAGTTAGGGAAGTGTTAAAGAGGATTTCCAGTCCATCCCAGTTAACCCCTAGATTAGCCAAGTCGTCTGCCACCTGATTCACACTCCTTCTGACATGAGCAGGTATGACTACCTAATTGGAGTGCAGTGAGTCTGCTATGGTATTTAGCCCATGTGAGAGTCTCCATCTTGGAGAGATTTTGTCCGGATCAGCTCCGTTTAAAATTCTACCAAAGAGATTGACGATGATTTGGGAATCACCTTCTACAATTAACTGAGTGAAGTTGTGATCCTTGGCGAGTTGCAGCCCCCGAGTGAGTGCCCAGAGTTCCGCCACATTCTTCGTGGTGTATCCAAGAAAGCCTGGATTAATAAGAATGATGTGCCCATGGTGATTGCGAAAGACTGCTCCATATCCCGTAGCCCCTGGATTGCCTTTGGAGGCCCCATCAAAATTGAGTTTGATGAAGTCAACCGGAGGGACTGACCAAGAGGAGGGACTAAAGGTAGTGGAAGGGGAAGAGAGGAAGGGGGGGTGAGGGGAGGGGAGAGGTAGCCAGTGTTTCAGGATAAAATTTTCTGAGGGATTGCTGGTCAGGTCTATCTCGGTCCCAGGTTGGAGTTTGAGAGTTTCCAAAATGTTGAGGCGTCAGTGAGTCCAACAATGTTGCCATGGGAGGAAAGTGTTCCTGAAGAGTCTTCTGTTAGTTTCCTTCCAAACCTGCCAGAGGATGAAGCCAGGAATCACTTGCCAGATACAATTGAGGAGGGGAGAGTGAAACACTTGGTCCCTCCAGTTAGTGATAGTGTTGACGATGTTGTCTCGAACACAATCTGAGGTGTGCATGACGAGCACACTTTGGTCCCAGATGTGTGCAGTGTACGTGCAAGAAGTGAGGAGGTGATTCATGGTTTCAGCTATCTCCCCATAGAGTATGCATATGGAAGGTCCCACAAAGCCTCTTTTGGAAAGATTGTCCCAGGTGAGAATGCTGGAATGGACCACAAGCCAGAGGAAGAGAGTGATTTTGGGCCAATGTCTGAGGTTCCAGATCTTTCGCCAAACATCCCGTGTAGGTGCCAGGTTCGGTTGGATCTTGATGTGGTAAGCTTCTCTTATGCCATAGGTGCCTCTCAACCGGTATCCCCATCGAAGAATATCCTCTCCAGTGAGCTTGGGGATTTTTCGTTTGAGCATTTCGGTCTGATAGGGGCCCATATCCATGTGGTCCTCTAGGTTCATTCTTTGCCTTTCAAGATGCCAATGCCGCCAAGTGTTATATTGTGGGTCATCCCTCCAGTAATCCGCTACTGTTGTCAGGCCCACCTGTGTGGCTTGAGTGCTGGTGTGCTCGGCCCAGTCCTCATGGTCCAAAATTGGCCATTGTTTCCAAGAATCTTTCCAAAATAAGGTTGTTTTCCCATTCCTAATTTCCCAGAAGGCATGTTGGGTGACAAGCTATCTATTTTTGTTAGCCATTGCCCAAATTAAAGAGCCGGGTGTGTCACCATTCCAGCGCATGAGGTTTTTTTCTGCTACCTCGGGTGCATATTTCTTCCTCCATAAGCATGCCTAGAGGTTCTTGGGTTTCTTAAGCCATCGCCACCATATTTTGGCACTGAGGACTTTGTTCATGATGGCAGGATCTCGTAGGCCAAGGCCTCCTTGCTCTTTGGGTTGACAGAGTTTGTCCCAGCTGAAAAGCGCTATTTTCTTCCCTGTGTTGAGACCTTGCCACAGGAATTTCCTCTGTAAGCTTTTAATAGTTGACAGCACAAAGTTAGGAGCAGCCAGCACCGAGAAGAGGTAGGTGGGAAGGGCTTGGAGAACAGCGTGGAGGAGAGTGAGACGGCTTGGAAAGTTAATAAATATGAGGGTCCATGAAGAGAGCTTCTTAGTAAAAGAAGAGAGCAAATGCTCCCAAGAGGAGTTCTGAAGGGCGTTATCGATCAAAGGGATGCCAAGGTATTTGAACAGAAGGAAGCTTCTTTGAAAACCTAAAATATCATAGATATGGCGCTGGACAGGAGGGGGCGTATTAAAGAAGAAGATTAGGGACTTTTCTTTGTTGTAGTCTAGACCTGAGGCTTCGGAGAAGGTCTGGAGGATCTGGAGAATGGAGTTTTCTTCCTGGACCGTTGGGGTGCCCATCAGGAGCGTGTCATCCACAAACTGACTATGTGAAATAGGAGGTGAGATGCCATGCAATGGTAGACCTGCCAGAGTGTTGTTTGCAATTGTCGCTTGAATGCTTCGACTGAGACCTTCTACCATGATAATGAAAAGGAAGGGGGAGAGAGGGTCTCCCTGTCTAATTCCTCATGAAGGGGTGAAGGGACGAGAGGGGATTCCATTAACAAGGATGGAGAAGAAATCAGCAGAGGTGAGGTTCAAGATTCTCGTCACCCAAAGTTTGTCAAAGCCAAAGGCGAGGAGCAATTCCCTCATATAGTCCCAGCTTATCTTATCAAAGGCCTTAGAGAGATCTAATTTAAGGAGCATACCTGGCAGTTTAGTTTTCTACAGAGAGTGAATCACCTCATGAGAAAGAATAATGTTGTCCAAGATTTGTCTGCCCTCTATGTAGCCAGATTGTTCCGGGGAGATGATAGTAGGCAGAATGGGCTTAAGGCTGCGGGCTAACACCTTTGTTAGAAGTTTATAAATGACGTTGCATAGGGCTATGGGTCTGAACTGCTTGGGGTGGTGAGCCTGCCCCTCTTTGGGAATGAGAGTGAGAAAGGTGGCATTGAGAGCTTGAAGGACCTGTCCAGTAGAATGGGAGTCTTTAATAATTTCCCAGACCTCTACTCTGATCATAGGCCAACAGTGGTGGAAAATATCGCTGGTAAATCCGTCCAAGCCGGGTGCCTTGCCTTTTGGTGTGTCTTGCAGAGCCTGATCCACCTCCTCGATTGTGATGGGCTGAAGTAGAGCTGAGTTTTGCTCCTTGGTGACGAGGGCAGGCACATGTTGCGTTATTTTGTCTATGGCTTCCGATCTATTTGGAGAGGGTTCCTTGAGGAGGTTTTTATAATAATCTGTCAGTGTTGCTTCCATTTCTTCGTGGGAGAGAATAGGCTCACCGATAGTGGAAATTAAGTGCATGATTCTATTGGAGTGGCGACGTTGCATGATAGATTTGTGGAAGAACTTAGTGTTGTGATCCCCCTCCTTGAGCCACTGGATGCGTGATTTCTGCTTCCATAAAATCTCTTCCTGTGCTTTTCTGGCCTCCAATTGTTGTGCAGTTGTAGTTTCCTGGACTTTCAACTCGTCCGTTAAGCCTTGCAGTCGGATCTGGGTTTGAATCGTCTTCATTTTCTTTGGAAGTTGCCTTTGGGAGTCGAAGATGTTGCCAAAGGTGTGCTTATTCCAAGTCTTGATGAGTTGTTTAAGGTTTTTTAACTTCTACTGAAATCTGAACATCTTAGAGCCATGTGTAACCTCCGCCTGTCTCCACCAGTCCTAGATCTTAGCTTGGAATTCTGGATGGTTGAGCCAAAATTGGTCGAACCGAAATGGTTTTTTCCCTGGTGACGCCGACACTTCCATCCACAGTTGAATGGGCCAGTGATCCGAGCCATGAGTATTCAGAATACTTGCCTCCATGGCTATTCCCTCTAGCATAAGGGAATCGGAGATTAAAAAGAGATCAAGTTTGCAAGAAATTTGGTGTGATCCAGTTCTTCTATTTGTCCAGGTGAAGGTGCCATTGATAGCTTCCAGGTCGATCAAATTGAGTTTATCTATGAGGCTATTGAAGTCATCAGTGTCTTGATCTAGGCGTCGTGAGCCCCCTTTTTTCTCTTCCAGATTTCGGATGAGGTCATAATCGCCCCCTATGGTCCAGTGATTGTATCTAGTCAAGTTGGAGAGGTATTCCAGACTCCTGAGGAAGGCCTGTTTGTCCCTTGCGTTCGCTGGGCCGTATACATTGGTTAGGTGTCTAGGTTTAGTGGATCCTATAAGCCTATAGTCTGCTGTAATAGACCATTTAGTGGTAATAAAATTCTCTAACGACACTGTGGTTGGGTTCCATATAACAGCCAGTCCTCCAGTTGTGCCTGTAGTTGTTGTTGACATTGCTTCCCCTTGCTTCCAACAATAGGGGAGTAGCTTATCAATGTCTTCAGTTGAGCATTTTGTTTCCTGAAGTAGTAATATATCCGGTTTCTCTGCAAAGATCAGATCCCGTAGCAATTTTTGCTTGCTACATCCATTGATGCCCCTAATATTCCAAGAGATAATCTTCATGATGATTGGGAGGTAGGGAGGGGAGGAAAATTGTCTGAGATGAGGTGGATTTTCCCTGAGTTGACCATAAAATGTCCTATTTCCTGTATGAGTTTGTTTGTAGACTTCCGGCCTCTTTTCTTGTCATCTTTCTGGGTTCTACTCTGGTTCTTTGATTGACAGCTCTGTATCCCCAAGCCCTTACTGGATCGCGCTGAGGAACCGGCGGGGGAGTTGAGAAAAACCTTATGTACTTTCCGTAGCTGGTCTCGGGGTATAGTGTACAGGTTTTGCTGCCTGTAGGCATGTTAGAGGTGTTCCAGGTCCACCTTGGCCAGATCTTTCTCTTCGATTTCCATATCGGTGTCCCCGTCCTCGATTTCCAAGAGATCTTGCGGATCCCCTCCTGTGGTTAACAAGCCTTTTAATGTACCCCAACTAGGGATATGACCCATTCTTCCTATTAATTTGTTGTAATTTTTCTTAGAAGCCTACCACCATTTTTTCTCTCTATCTTTAAGTACGAAGAAAACATTGAGTACAAAGAAATTATTGATATATCCAAATCCATGTGCGTAAATATGAGCTTAAAAAAACACATTTACCCTTTTCATCCAATAAAAATAATAAATAAAATGTTAATAGTTCATTGTATAGTTTGAAAAATGAGGTTAAAACTCCAACCATTATAGCACTAACATGTGCTTCAATTTTTTATTCCAAAGGTTTAGGTCATTTTTTGAGTCCAAATATCCACACTACAACAAGATAAAATGGTAAACCACCATAATATCTTTGGTCAAAGTGGATGGCTATATCGATCAACAGGTTCTGAGCAGTGGACTATAGAACCGAAAGGCCATCGACGGGTTTTAGGGAAACTATCGAGTGCACGGGATGAAGGGGGACTTGATTTCCTTAGGACCTATGCGAAGGGTATAAAATTTTACACATCATACATGTTGAAAAAGTTTGTCTACTTAATAACTAACTTCATTATATCCACATATTGTCACTTTATTAAACCCCATTATTATAATTTGTAATAATATTTTTATTAAATTGAAAAGTGAGTTTTCAATAAAAAGAAAGTTTGCACACTTACTCTCTTAATTATATCGACACTGTTTATATTTACATCATTAACTTTATTATATTGTTAATTTTTAGTTAGTTTCATGAAAATATATAAATTCATGTGATTATAGTATCAATAAATCATTAAAATATTGAAATACATGAGAGGACTTAGAGCGGAGTGTGAAGGATCCCCATCATACCCACAACGGCCGTAGAGCGGGCTGGCAGCCGTGGTTGCGGAGGGTGAAGGCTATTGATCATACCCATAACGCCTGACAGACCGGATCCAGGTGGCAGTTGTGGTAGAGGATATAGGTTTTGGCAGCTGATAAATGTGGCTGGATAAAGGTTTCAGTTGTTACATCATTCCTACGCAGTCTTTCTTGAATTCTATTTCTATTTGTATTATCAACATTTCTGTCTATATTTCTAATATGCATGAGACTGTTACTTTCAAGATCCAGGTCACCCATTTTTTCTTCTAATTCAACGGATTTCACAGGGATTGACGATGTTGCTCCATCTTCCTCTTGTAGTAATCGATTCTGTACCAATTCCACATAATTATTATCCACGGAATTATTCCAATTAAAGAGTGTCTCTTTTCAGATTTATGCTCTGGTTTTTCGGCTCTCGTTTCAGATTTATGCTCTGATTTCCCGGATCTCGTTTCAGCTTTATGCTCTGTGATTCTCGGCTCTGCGTTTATAGAGTGTCTATGATTGATCCGGTGACATGCTTGTTCTTGCTATACACTCTCTCTCTATATATATCAATTATGGGCTAACTGGATACAGTCTGTAGGTAGGTCAGTTTTTATTTACTAAATATATATATCAATTATTTACATTAACTTTAATGGGTTAAGCGGTGGGTTTTTATTTATTTAATTTTAGTTTTCATTTAAATCAAGAAAATCCACTTTGATCTTGACTTTGACTTGATGAAAGCATTGGTTTGTGAAGTTAATTTTTTTTTAATATTAAATTATATTAAATTTTAAAGAGAATTTCAAAAAAATTGTAAATAACTTACTAACTTACTCCATTATATTCATTATAACTTACTCCATTATATCCACATTGTAAATCTATTAATTTACATCATTATAATTTATAATACAAATTTTATTATATTGACAAGAGAATTTTCATTTTTGCTTTTGTAAGAAAGTAAAAACTAGATTAAATTAAACAAGATGTACACGAGGGTATGAACTCATTCAGTTTCGAGAGAGACCATGAGAGTCTTGTGTAATGAATATAAGAGTGGAAACCAGGATGAAAATAACACAATGATTATTGAAATTTGAAGTGTGGAAGAATTATCAACAAACCCTATAACACAAAAAATAGACATAAAATAGAAATGTAAAGGCAATGAATCGTTCTAATGTTTTTCTTGAGCAACCTGAAAGGAGATGGGCCTGAGTTACCCATGTGAGCAGTTGCAGCAGAGGATTCTTCTCATGGCTAATGCACAATAGAGGATGGAGTGAGTCGCTATGACAATGAGCTAACTAGATGACCACGTTCAAAAGATATGCATTTTGTGTCTCCAATGTCTCCATTCTATCTCTTAAATGATGAAAATCCTCATCCTTGGGAAGCATACATAGGGGTTCCATGGTTTTGGTATGCCAAGAAAGTTCCAAGGTTTGAAATAACTTCTAGTTTAGAGTCCTGTTACAACCAGGGTCCGGAATCAGGTCTCCTGCATATAAGACTTAATTGATTCATAGGCATCCTCTTGCATGAATCTCTATTTTCCACTGGCCTCCATAGGCCCATACTAAGTCTGGCTGCAACTTCAACATCTATGGGGTTTACATGGATTAATTCTATATACATGTTCCCTCTCCTCACTACACGTTTCTCTAGGGGTTGAAGGTCCAACCTCTCTATCAATGTCATTGGCAGACGGTTTATGTTGAGATAGTGCAACAAATCTACCATGTTGCACTGAGCTCTTAGTAAAGTAAGATAGAGTTACTTGTATCTCCTACAATCCCTTTGAAAGAGAAGGATGTTGGTGTTGGATTACTAAGAGGTGGGGTGAATCAGTAATAGCGTAATTATAATCCTTTTTCTTCAAATGTTATATCAATGTAGAATTAATATCCAATAATGAGTAGTAAGAAATAAACAATCACACACATACACAGTACACCAGTGTTTTACGTGGAAACCCAAATCGGGAGAAAACCACGGAATGTTTTTTCTTATATGTCCTGAAGAATTACATTCATTGGAAGCACCAACTTCCTTTGTTTTCTAGCTGCAACTGGAAGGAGGCTCCAACCCCCTAGTTTCTCAGGCTACAACCTGAGGGAAGCTCCAACTCCCCAATTCTCTTGCTACAACCAGAAGGAGGCTACAACCCCCAATGTTCTCCGGCTACAACCACCTTTCCTTGCCCCGTCTTGCCACCCTGAAGTAGAAGTAAAATGATGGAACCACTGTCACACTATCGCTGTGAGATATACTGTTGTAAATCTGTACCAATAAATTTGAACCATGCATCAACCTGTACCTCAACCTGTAATCAACGTGCACCATAAAAAAGTGCATAAACCATGCACCAACCTGTAATCAACTTGTACCATAAACAAGTGCATCCAACCATGTACCAAGTATGTACCAATCATGTGTCAACTAATCATCAACTATGACTCATCAATATGTACCAAGATCAACAACTATACACCTCATGTATGTGCGCCAACTCATCAACTACTTGTCTCAACCATGTACTCAACATGTAGCACAACCAAAATCCCTCATCAATTTCATCATCCAAATATGATTTGTAGATCTATAATAGAATTAGTGTATATGATCACATTCTTGCAAACCTTCCTTTACTTTAAAAACAAGAGACTAGCATTTTCATCAAACTTTTCTTTAGTCTCACATGCCTAGTTTTGGATTAGTCAATAACCCTAACTTGAAGTAATCATAACTTTGAACCTGTAATGTAAAAAGATCTGAAACTGATACACAATATTATTCAGTTTGGTTAATGAAATTCCGCCAAGTGTCACTACTTGGAACCTCTCAAAAAAGGAGTTATAGAAAAAATGGCATACCTTTCTGAATTCTCGCTTA
Organism: Picea engelmannii; assembly: GCA_009831015.1. Classification (NCBI taxonomy): domain Eukaryota; kingdom Viridiplantae; phylum Streptophyta; class Pinopsida; order Pinales; family Pinaceae; genus Picea; species Picea engelmannii. The sequence goes on from ML778065.1 coordinate 105,601, forward strand.
TTCTAGGGAGCAACATTGTAGAGCGTGCCCCGCAAAAAATATTTGATGAAATTATCTGAAACTATTACAAAACATACTACAGACTATACCCTAACCAACATAGTTGGTCTCACTGAATTTGGATCTATTATGAAGAAGTTATGACGTTTTTACCCGAAACACCTGATTTTGACTAGTTTCAGGACTGACCACAAACCCTATTTTCCACGGAGTGTAACTCCCAAAATACAACGACCCACAAGATAAATTTGTTTTTACAGATACTTGGATATGTTTTCTCACATTCATAGAAATTTCATGGTCTGACTCATTATAGAAAAACAATTATAGCAAAAATGGTGAGATGACATGTAAATAACATACCTTAGAAAACACCATCAAAAGAATTTATCCTTCCTTGCATTTCGGGCTTCTTTTATTCACCTTCACTCAAAAATATGGTTTATATATCCTTGGTTACCTCAGAAACATATAGATATTCAATATGCTCAAGTTTTATTCATATCATTACCCATCAAACAAACTTGGGTCCATTACCCAAACCCGGGGTCTCCAACTTCTCATGGCCATAACTCTCTAACCGTGAGGAATTATGTGAAATTCCACATACCAATGGAAATGAAATGACAACTGTCCATCTAGGATATTTTCCCTGAAAAATTCAATTTCATTCATCTCATCATTCCATAATTAAGTATGGGTTCTCTTACTCCGCAAAGCGTCTTCCCGTGAGAGATTTCACCATAAGGGGACCACTTTGGAGTTCATCAATATTTACTTCTTATTAACCATGAAAAAAAAATAATGATTCATATTTACATCAAACAATATTGGGTCCATTACCCAAGTCTTTGTGCTACAGGGATTTCTTCAAGGGTTGACATCAATGACAACCAACCTTAATCAACAATCTCCCCCTTTGGCATTGATGCAACACTCTGATGCAACACGGAAATTATATCACTCATACTTCCCCTTGAACCATGCCTTTGTCCTCTGCATCTGATAGATCTGCTCTCCCTAGAACCATGCCTCTGTCCTCTGCATCTGATAAATCTCTCCCCCTTTGTCATCAATGGCAAAGGTATCTTTCCATCCGGGGTTGCTCCCCCCGACAGATTGTCCTCTTATGGTGCTTCCTCATGTGCATATAAGACATATAAGATAATCATTCAAAAAACATTCATTTTTGGAGTATAAATAACTCCAAGTCTTTGGCAAATATATTCAAAGGCTTCCCGTGGAAGTGGTTTTGTAAAGATGTTTTCCACTTGTTCTTTTGTGCCCACATACTCAACTCTGATGTTCTTTTCTGCAACCTATTCCCGTAGAAAGTGATACTTGATTGGAATGTTCTTCATCTTGGAGTGCATCACCAAGTTTTTTGAGATATTTATGGCACTTGTATTATCACAATATATTGGAATGGGCTCATCATACTCAACCTGTATATCTGTCAAAGTTTGTTTCATCCAAAGAACCCGTGTACAACATGTTGTTGCTACAATATACTCTGTCTCTGCTTTAGATAGAGATATCGATGATTGTTTCTTGCTTAACCATGATACCAAACACTCACTTAAGTAGAAAACTACTCCACTGGTGCTTTGTCGGTCATCAATACAACCTGCCCAATCTGCATCTGTGTAGGCAATAAGTGATAGATCTTTTCCTTTTGGATACCATAATCCAAACTCTTTTGTTCCTTTGAGATATATGAAGATCCTCTTTACTTCTAATACATTTGATTCCTTTGATGATGCTTGAAATCGTGCCACCTGTCCAACTGCCTGCATTACATCTGGTCTGGATCCTGTCACATATAGTAGGATGCCAATCATTGACCTATATTGCCTATGATATGTATACTTTGAATCATCATCTTTGCTCAACTTACAACTAGTTTGCATGGGAGTGATAACTTGTTTGCAATCTTCCATTCCGTACCTCTTTAGCATTTCTCTGATATACTTGGTTTGAGAAATAAAAATTACTTGCTTGATGTGACGTATCTGAAGTCCCAGAAAGAAGGATAGTTCTCCAAGTAACGACATTTCAAATTCATTATGTATGTCTTTTACAATTTTTTGGCTTAACCTGTCATCATCAATACCAAAAATAATATCATCAACATAAACTTCAATTAATAAAATATTACCTTGACTTACCTTGATGTAGAGGTTACTGTCTGCAATTCCTTTTCTGAACCTTGCTTGCTGCAGATACTTATCCAGTCTGGAGTACCATGATCTAGGAGCATGTTTTAGACAATACAGGGCCTTCTTTAATTTACACACATAGTGTATGTTCTCTGACAACTGAAATCCTTCTGGTTGTTCAATGTAGACTTCTTCTTCAAGTTCCCCATTCAGAAAATCTGATTTTATATCCATCTAATATACTTTAACATTTTTGGAGCATGCATAAGCTAAAAGCAAACGGATTGCTTCCATTCTAGCAATTGCGGCAAATGTCTCTTCAAGGTCGATTCCTTCAATCTGTGCATATTCTTTACATACCAATCTAGATTTATTCCTTGTAACCTTTCCATAGCTCATAGGGAGTTTTATCAATGTTGTTTTTGAGCATTACTCTGTTTTGAATGTGAACTGTTGTATGGACTACCTGTGTCCAAAAAATATCTGTCAACTTTGAATCCATTATCATTGTTCGAGAACTTTATTGTATTGTCTTGTTCTTTCTTTCAACAACCCCGTTCTGTTGAGGTGTCCTAGCGACAGAGAATTGTCGTTTTATTCCATGATTGCTGCAGTAGTCCATAAATTCATTTGAGGTGAATTCTCCTCCATTATCTGATCTTAAGCATTTGATTATTGAATACATCTCATGTTCAACCATTTCCTTGTAGATCTTGAAATTTTCAAAAGTTTCTGATTTGTTCTTGAGAAAGCAAACTACAATCATTCTTGTATAATCATCAACTAATAACATAAAGTATCTCTCACCTTTTAAGTCTTTTGTTGTAGTTGGTCCAACTAGATCAGTATGCACAATTTCCAGTGGTTTTGTTGTTGAATATTCCTTTGATTTGAACTTGGTCTTTTTTGTTTTCCTTATTGGCAATGCTTGCATAAAGTGTTGGTTGGTTTCGTGATCTGGGGCATTTCTCTAACTTCTTATCTTCTGCTAACTTTGACAAGGTTATCAAAATGCATGTGACCCATTCTTCTGTTCCATAGCCAACTTTCATCTTCCTTTCCTAGACAACACTTTTCATTTCCAATTTCGCTTAACACATATATGTTGCTTGAAGTTCTTGTAGCTGTAGCGACCAATTTCCCTGAACTTTCTTTTCTTATCTCACACTTTTGTGAATCAAAAGTAACTTTATGACCTTGGTCACACATTTGACTCACGCTTAAAAGATTATGTTTCATATCTTATACTAGTAGAACATTTTCTTCCTTTTCATTCTTGTTCCCAATTCGAACTGTGTCTTTTTCAATGGTTTTGGATGAATCATCATTTCCAAAGGAGACTGATCCATCTATTTCCTTTCGTAATGTAAGAAACTTGTCTATATCACCTGTCATGTGTTTTGAATATCCATTGTCGATATACCAACCACGTTTCTTTTGTTTAGCTTGTAGAACGACTGTGCATTCTTCATTACTATACTCATCTTTCTTTCTTATCCATGTCATTTTCTGAGGTTCTTGTTTGTGACTCTGTTGAGGTTCTTTAGGAGGGACTATCATTCTGCAATTTTTGGCCATGAGTCCAAAATTGTTACATTTGTAACATTCCACTTCAGTGCTCAAGGATTCAAACCTATTGTAACTTCTTCTCTATGTTTCACTAGGTCTTCTTGAATAACCCCTTTGTGTATGGATCTCAAAGTAGTTATTGTTCATGTTGTCAGCTATGCAATTTATAGCTTTATGTCCAAAATTATTACAAGCATAACATAAACCAAAAAATATAGTTTGATACCTGGTAATTGAAGATCTTATGAAAGGAGGTGCTCTTATGAATCCTTCTTCTTCTTGAGACCTGTCTATCTGTTGTTGATTTTGAAATCTGAATCTTCTCGGTGGAGGAGTGTCCCTGTAATCTTCCTTGTATATCTTTTTATCGCCTTTGATTGTTTCTACATAACTTTTTGGATTTGTTTATTGCTCTATTGTTTTGGAGCTTGATCCATTTTCTATGTGATTGTATCCAAGTCCAGACTTGTCAAGATAATATTTTTGACTGTTGATAATGTCATCTAGAACTTTTGAGATATTCTTCATATTTTTCTTTTGAATATCCTTTCTTAGTGTGACAATCGTTGCTTCCAGGTTTCCAATGATCCTATCATTTCCGTCTAGTTGTTCTTTGAGTGCTTGTTCAATTCTTTATCTTCTTCTGTTTGAACCTTCAATTTTGTGATCATTTATTCTAGTTCTTGAGTGTCTTTTTGCTTATCTAGTTCTTCTTGTAGCTTCTTGTTTTTCTTCTTTTCTCTTCAGATAACTTCTACGACACTCATTAATTCTTCCCCGAAGTCAACTTCTGCCTCTTCAATTTCTTCTTCATATGCTTCTTCATTTTCTTCTTCAGAGTCTTCTTTATCAGAGTATTCTACTGCCACGAACATAACTCTCCCTGTTTCACTGTCACTGACTTCATCTTCATCTGATGATGAGATATCTTCTTTGGTGCAAAAGTTTTTCTTGAAAACTTTCTTTCTAGTTCTTTTACCTTTATATGTTTGTCTGCCTTTTGAGTAACCTTCATCATTTCTCTTTTTCTTATGAGGAAATTTGTTAGCAAAATGACTAGTACCATCACAATTAAAACAAATTAAAGGAAGCTTACCTTTGTACCTACCATTGGTTCCCTTGTTCAGTCTTTTGACGAAGTTGGCCACTTCTTCATCATCTTCCGAGATGTCGCTTCTGCTGTTATATTCTTCTTGTTCATTTTTTTCTTTTTTTTTGATCTTTTGGATGCTTTGAAGGCTATTTCTTTTACATCTAGATATTCTTGTTCAGTTCTCATCTCATATGCTGTGAAGATTCCATGTAGTTTGTCCATGCTTATTGAGTTTAGATCCGATCTTTCTTCTAGTGATGATATCTTAGGGTTGAATCTCATAGGAAGAGATCTTAGTACCTTTTGAACAATTCCAGATTCTTCGATTTCTTCTCCCAATCCTATGATTGCATTCACTGTTTCATCAACTCGTAAGAAGTAGGCTGTAATATCTTCATCTTCCTTCATTTTTAGTTGTTCGAACTGACCTCTGTAAGTTTGAAGGTTTGTTGCTTTGAATTTTGAATCTCCTTCATAAATATTTCGAAGCTTGTCCCAAATCTCTTTAGCAGATTTACAATGTGAAACTTTGGTGAATACCGTATCACTAAGACCATTCAAAATTGTATTTATGGATTTGGAATTATTCTCACCAAGTTTCACTGCTTTGTCATTTGTTGGTGGAACTATTGGTGTTGTGTATCCATCTACAATTGATTGCCAAACTTGAAATCCATGTGTCTGTATATATGCTTCATCCTTATGCTCCAAAAAGCATACTTTTTTCCATCAAACTGTGGTATTCCATTTTTATACGAGTTGGTACTCTCCATGATCTACCTTTCAGTGGTTAAACTGATTTATGAAGGAACCTGTTGTGATACCAATTGTTGGATTACTCAGAGGGGGGGTGAATCAGTAATAGCGTAATTATAATTATTTTTCTTCAAATGTTATATCAATGTAGAATTATTATCCAATAATGAGCAGTAAGAAATAAACAATCACACACATAAACAGTACACCAGTGTTTTACGTGGAAACCCAAATTGGGAGAAAACCATAGAATTTTGTTTCTTATATGTATTGAAGAATTACATTCATTGGAAGCACCAACTTCCTTTATTTTCTAGCTGCAACTGGAAGGAGGCTCCAACCCCCTAGTTGCTCAGGCTACAACCTGAGGGAAGATCCAACTCCCCAATTCTCTTGCTACAACCAGAAGGAGGCTACAAACCCCAATGTTCTCTGGCTACAACCAGAAGGTGGCTACACCCACCTGTTCTTGCCCCGTCCTGTCACCCTGCAGTAGAAGTAGAATGATGGAACCACTGTCACACTATCACTGTGAGATATACCATTTTAAACCTATAGCAATAAATCTGATCAATGCATCAACCATGCATCAATCTGTACCTCAACCTCTAATCAACATGTACCATAAACAAGTGCATCAACCATGCACCAACCTGTAATCAACCTGTACCATAAACAAGTGCATCCAATCATGTACCAAGTATGTACCAATCATATATCAACTGCTCATCAACTATGAGTCATCAATCTGTACCAACATCATCAACTATACACCTCATGTATGTGCCCCAACTCATCAACTACTTGTCTCAACCATGTACTCAACATGTACTACAACCAAAAGCCCTCATCAATTTCATCATCCAAATCTGATTTGTAGCTCTGTAATAGACTTGGTGTATATCATCACATTCCTTCAAACCTTTCTTAACTTTAAAAACAAGACACTAACATTTTCATCAAACTTTTCTTTAGTCTCATATGCCTAGTTTTGGATTAGTAAACAACCCTAACATGAACTAATCATAACTTCGAACCTATAATTTATAAAGATCCGAAACTAATACACAATGTTATTTAGTGTGTTTAATGAAATTCCTTCAAGTTTCACTACTTGGAACCTCTTAGAAAAAGACTTATAGCAAAAATGACATGCATTGTTGAATTCTGGCTTATTCTAGAGAGCGACCTTGTAGAGCATGCCCTGCACAAACGTTTTGATGAAATGATATGAAAATGTTACAAAAAATACTATAGATTGTACCCTAACGAACACATTTGGTCTCACTGAAGTTGGATCTGTTATAAATAAGCTATGACGTTTTTACCCGAAACACCTAATTTTGACTAGTTTCAGGACTCGCCACAATCTCTATTTTCCACGTAGTGTACCTCCCAAAATACAACAACCCACAAGATGAATTTTTTTTTAAATATACTTGGATATGTTTTCTCGCTTGCATAGCAATTTTACGGTCTGAATCATTATAGAAACAAAGTTATAGTGAAAATGGTGAGATGACCTGTAAATAACATACCTTAGAAAGCACCATCAAAAGAATTTATCCTTCCTTGCATTTCGGCCTTCTTTTCTTCACCTTCACTCAGAATTTCGGTTTAGATATCCTTGGTTACCTCAAACACATATAGATATTCAATATGTTCAAGTTTGATTCAAATGAGAGAGCCTTGCCTCTTATTTATACTCTCCAAGTACTTTCCTTAAAAACATATTCTAGGTCACTTAGCCCACTTTCATTATTTTAGGGTTGGCTCCACTTCTAATTTCTCCATTAAATTTATTGTTGAAATAATTTATTTTGTATTCACTTTAAATTATAATATACTCATCGCTTCACTTTATTATTTACCTTTTAAAATCTCTTAAACCACTTTGACTACTTTGACCTTTTGGGGCTTCTAGATGACATATGGGGGTCCTCCAACTTCGTAAGGCCATAACTCTCAAACCGTGAGGAGTTGTGTGACATTCTACATACCACCAGAAATGGCATGAAATTTACTATCCATATAGAATATTATTATCTGAAAATATATCATAACTCATACCCTTACCCATCAGACAAACTTGAGTCCATTACCCAAACCTGGGATCTCCAACTTCTCATGGACATAACTCTCTAACCGTGAGGAATTATGTGACATTCCACATACCACCAGAAACGAAATGACAAGCACTATCCATATAGGATATTTTCTCTGACAAAATCAGTTTTCTTCATCTCATTATTCCACAATTAAGCATTGGTTCTCTTACTCCGCAAAGCGTCTTCCCGTTAGGGATTTCAACATAAGGGGACCACTTTGGAGTTCATCCATATTTACTTCTTATCAACCATGAAAAAACAATAATGAGTCATATTTACATCAAACAATATTGGGTCCATTACCCAAGCCTTTTTGCTATGGGGATTTCTTCAAGGGTTAACATCAATGACAACCAACCTTAATCAACAATCTCCCCCTTTGGCATTGATGGCAACACTTTGATGAAATACTGAAATCATATCACTCATGCTCCCCCTGGAACCATGCCTTTGTCCTCTGCTTCTGATAAATATACTCCCCCTGGAACCATTCCTCTGTCCTCTGCATCTGATAAATCTCCCCCCCCTTTGTCATCAATGGAAAAGGTATCTTTCCATCCGGGGTTGCTCCCCCTGATAGACTGTCCTCATATGGTTCTTCCTCATGTACATCTAAGACATATAAGATAAGAATTCAAAAAACATTCATTTTTGGAGCAGAAATAACTCCAAGTCTTTGGCGAAGATATTCAAAGGCTTCCCATGGAAGTGGTTTTGTAAAGATGTCTGCCACTTGTTCTTTTGTGCCCACATATTCAACTCTGATGTTCTTTTCTGCAACATGTTCCCATAGAAAGTGATACTTTATTGGAATGTGCTTCATCTTGGAGTGCATCACTGGGTTTTTTGAGATATTGCTGGCACTTGTATTATCACAATATATTGGAATGGGCTCATCATACTCAACCTGTATATCAGTCAAAGTTTTTTTCATCCAAAGAACCTATGTACAACATGCTTTTGCTGCAATATACTCTGCCTCATCTGTAGATAGAGATATCGATGATCGTTTCTTGCTTAGCCATGATACCAAACACTCACCTAAGTAGAACACTGCTCCACTGGTGCTTCGTCGATCATCAATACAACCTGCCCAATCTGCATCTATTTAGGCAATAAATGATAGATCTTTTCCTTTTGGATACCATAATCCAAACTCTTTTGTTCCTTTGAGATATATGAAGATCCTCTTTACTGCTAATACATGTGATTTCTTTGGTGCTCCTTGAAATTGTGCCACCTGTCCAACTGCCTACATTACATCTAGTCTGGATGTTGTCACATATAGTAGGCTACCAATCATTTACCTATATTGCCTCTAATTTGTAGACTTTGAATCATCATCTTTCCTCAACTTACAACTGGTTTGCATGGGAGTGATAACTGGTTTGGAATCTTCCATTCCGAACCTCTTTAGCATTTCTCTAATATACTTGGTTTGAGAAATAAAAATTCCTTGGTTGCTTTGACATATCTGAAGTCCCAGAAAGAAGAATAGTTCTCCAAGTAATGACATTTCAAATTCATTATGCATGTCTTTTGCAAATTTTTGGCTTAACCTGTCATCATCACTACCAAAAATAATATCATCAACATAAACTTCAATTATTAAAATATTACCTTGACTTACCTTGATGTAGAGGTTGCTATCTACACTTCCTTTTCTGAACCCTGCCTGCTGCAGATACTTATCCAGTCTAGAGTACCATGCTCTAGGAGCCTGTTTTAGACAATACAAGGCCTTCTTCAATTTACACACATAGTCTGTGTTCTCTAACAACTGAAATCCTTCTGGTTGTTCAATGTAGACTTCTTCTTCAAGTTCCCCATTCAGAAAAGATGATTTTACGTCCATATGATATACTATGACATTTTTGGAGCATGCATAAGCTAAAAGCAAATGGATTGCTTCCATTCTAGCAATTGGGGCAAATGTCTCTTCAAAGTCGATTCCTTCAATCTGTGCATATCCTTTACATACCAATCTAGCTTTGTTCCTTGTAACATGTCCATCTTCATTCAATTTATTCCTGAAAACCCATTTTGTGTTGATCACATTCTTATTCTTTAGTCTTGGAACCAATTCGCAAGTGTCATTTTTCTCTATTTGATCCAATTCTTCATCCATGGCCTTATTCAAAAATTCATCCTTGTTGTCTTCTTCAAAACATTTTGGTTCAATTGTAGATAAGAGTGCTAGGTGTGTTTGTTCTGGTGAACTGATTTTTCTTCTAGTCTCAACTCCTGCATCTTTGTTTCCAATAATCTTCTTTGAAGGACGATTCTTCTGTACTCGTTTTCTAGGAGTCTTTGGAGATACTTGTTGAACTTTCTCTTCTACTTCTGTCAGATTCTCTTCATCTTCATCTTCCTCTTTTTCATCTTATTCTTCAAAAAGTTGTTTCATTGATTTGTTTTCTTCTTCCTTTGATTCTGGTTTGTCTGTTTCATCAATTGTTACGTTGATGTTTTCCACAACTTTGTTTAATCTTAGATTGTAACACTTGTATGTTTCTGTTGTACTTGAGTAATCAATAAGTATTCCTTTGTCCACACAAGAGTCAAACTTTCCCATTCTGCCATCCTCTCTTTTGATGTAGCATTTTCTTCAAAAAACTCTAAAGTGTTTCACATTTTCTTGTCTTCCTTTCCATAGCTCGTAGGGAGTTTTATCAGTGTTGTTTTTTAGCATTACTCTGTTTTGAATGTGAACTGTTGTATGCGTTGCCTGTGTCCAAAAAATATCTATCAACTTTGAATCCATTATCATTGTTCGAGCCATTTCTTGTACTGTCCTGTTCTTTCTTTCAAAAACTCCATTCTGTTGAGGTGTCCCAGCGACGGAGAATTTCCTTTTTATTCCATGATTGCTACAGTGGTCCATAAATTTATTTGAGGCGAATTCTCCTCCATTATCCGATCTTAAGCATTTGATTCTTGAATCCATCTCATTTTCAACCATTTCCTTGTAGATATTGAAATTTTCAAAAGTTTCTTATTTGTTCTTGAGAAAGCAAACTGCGATCATTCTTGTATAATCATCAACTAATGACATAAAGTATCTCTCACTTTATAAGAATTTTTTTTTAGTTGGTCCAACTAGATCAGTATGCACAATTTCCAGTGGTTTTGTTGTTGAATATTCCTTTGATTTGAACCTAGTTTTTGTTTGTTTTCCTTATTGGCAATGATTGCATAAAGTGTTGGTTGGTTTCGTGATCTGGGGAATTTCTCTGACTGCTTTTCTTTTGCTTACTTTGACAAGGTTATCAAAATGCATGTGACCCATTCTTCTGTGCCATAGCCAACTTTCATCTTCCATTCCTAGACAACACTTTTCATTTTCAATTTTACTTAACACATATATGTTGCTTGAAGTTTTTGCAGCTGTAGCGACCAATCTCCCTGAACTTTCTTTTCTTATCTCACACTTTTGTTAATCGAAAGTAACTTTATGACCTTGGTCACACATTTGACCCACGCTTAAAAGATTATGTTTCATAGCTTCTACTAGTAGAACATTTTCTTCCTTTTCATTCTTGTTCTCAATTTGGACTGTGCCTTTTCCAATGATTTTGGATGAATCATCATTTCCAAATGAGACTGATCCATCTCTTTCCTTTCGTAATGTAAGAAACTTGTCTCTATCACCTTTCATGTGTTTTGAACATCCACTGTCAACATACCAACCACGTTTCTTCTGTTTATCTTGTACAATGATTGTGCATTCTTCATTGCTATACTGATCTTTCTTTCTTATCCATGTCATTTTTTGAGGTTCTTGTTTGTGACTCTGTGATGCAAGAGCATATCTCCACGTCATCCAGCCATCCAACCAGCCACATCAGCGCATGCATTCAAAGCCGAAGAGAGGGGAAACCCTCGTCTTCAATTTTGAATTTGAATGAATGCAATTTAATGTCTTAGGCTGGTGAGTCATGAAGCTATGTTTTACACAGGTGTAGAAGTAGGTAGGCCTTTAACGCTTTGAAGGCTGAGATCTAGATCCGATTTGTGGACTAGACAACCCATTCAATGCCATTGAATAGGTAGGTATATTGGAGGGAAGAGCTCGAAGAGCCCCTCTTGTAAAATATCAATTTTGATCTCATTTTGTAATAGCTAGAGTATGCACAAGAGAGTTGTAAGAGAAGAGAAGGAGCTGAGACTTTGATATAGTTCATGCTCAGGAATACGTTCTAAAAAAATAGGCATTTGCCGTTTAAAACAAATAACAGTTTTTCCTACATATTTCCTGTGTTGAATGAATGTCTATGTGTGTTCAAAATATGTTGTGAATGTATGTTGTAGTTTTGCATTTGCAGGAGTGTGTTTGGTTTCAGGCTTGAGAGGTCTTTGAGGCTTCACACCATGAGGGTGTGACGGAACACTGTGGGTTCTGATAGCCGTGCACAGAGGGTGCATTTCTGAATTCTGTGGGTTCAGACAGAGACATGCCAGGTGGGTATAGAAGCTGAAATCAACAACTCAGGAAGAAGTTGCTAAATACCTTGGAGGATTATAAAGGTTGTGGATGAGAAAACATAGTTGTAGACAAAATCTCTAAGGAGTTCTATGAAGCTCTCCCAGGAGGGCATCGAGCCAATGCAAGGAGTGCACAAGAGAAGAACTCTATTGTGAGTTCAGATTGAAGTCAAAATCATTAAGGATTATGAGAGCTATGCTAAGTGGGCATTCAGCATATGCATAGTGGTGCATTGAGAAGACATCTGTTGTGAGTTCAGACAGGAGAACAAGGATCACTAAGGATTCTGAGAGCTCTGCCAGGAGGGCATTGAACAGGTGCATAGGGCGCACAGAAGGGGATAGAATGATTGGATGTTCTGTAAGAAAATACTCTGCCAGGTGGGCATTGAGTAGATGTGCAGACAGGCATAAGAGGAGAAAAGAACTCCTTGGGTTCTAGAATTAGTAGAATATTCCAAGAAGAAGGATCTTTGCAGGGTTGTTGAACACCCTGAAACTCTCAGCAAAAGGTTGCTTGAGCAGAGGGATAGCCAGGAGGGAATTTGAATTCTCCATCTGAGGGAGAAAGGAAAAAGGGACTTAGTTCCTTAGAGATCTGAGTTTGTGAGTAAGCTCAGGAGGGATAACACCTCGTGTGTGCAAAGAATCTACAAGTATTGCAGGAGTTGTGGAAACCTTTTAAGGTTCCAAAGAAGGTCAAGCTCAAGAGGGCGAGTGCTTTTACGCACAAAACTGTAGCTGCAAGGAATGCAGAGGCTACAAAACTCCTTGAAGAGTTCAGAGTTCTTAAATCTCAGGAGGAGTGGTGGTTTTGTACGCGCAAGAGAGACACAAGGCAAAGAGCTCGTAGGGAAAAGAATTCAAAGTTAAGGCCTTAGACATTTGGAATTCTTACAAGTGTTAGAAGAAAGCGTAGAAGCTCAGGAGGATGCACAGCAGCCGTCAGATTAGGCTGAGGAGAAGAGATCTGTACTTTTGGTTTTCCACGTCCATGAAACAGCAGAGAAGCGCACAGGCGAGAGGATCTGAATCGTCAAATCTTGAGCGAAGAACCCAATAGTCGTTGGATCTGTCGAGAGTTACCCCAAGTTTAAACCCTCGCAGGCGGAAGTGAAAGTATCAAAAGTGTGAAAGAATCTGAGACGTCCATTGGAGAGGACACATGCCGTGAGATCACCCATATCGGGGATTCAGGCATCGGAGGTTAGAAAGGCAAGACCTTTGACTTTGTGAGTGGTGAAGTCACAAGATAATCACAACCATCCATTTGAGGAGGACAGGTGGCAGAGATCAAGGGATCTCGTGAACTCGGAGATTCGCAAGGTGAGAGTCCAAAGGTTGGGCACTCCAAGTTTTGAGCGGTGAAGTGGCGAGAAGATCGGGACCGTCCGTCGAAGGAGGACAAGTGGCAGAGATCTAAGGATCTCGTGAACTCGGAAGTTTGCAAGGTGAGAGCCCAAAGGTTGGGTGCTCCAAGTCGCGAAATCGCAAAGTGCCGAAGAGAGGCACAAGAGACACATGGCAGAACCATGATGTGGGCCCGAAGGATAGACAGGCGGACACACGTCACATTGTGGAAGGATTCAACACTCCGTTGACTTCTTGGGTCTCGAGGATTCGTGAGATAAAGGCATGGTAGTTCAACCTTTGAACTCACGAAGTGGCGAGAAGCGAGAATTGCTAGTGTTAAGCCTAGCTGGTGGTCACGCACGGAGGGAACTGACAAGGGAAGAAGTTATACCCGTCTCACGATCTCGGATATCACAGGATTGGACAGGAGGAGTTGAGAGCTTTGGCTCACGAACTCGCGAGAGGTGAGTTGTGACAAGCGCCTTTCGAGGTAGGCCTTGGTCATAGTGTTGTGGTCGCACGAAGAGGGTGGAGCTCGCACCTAGTGTTGTTCACACAGGGGAGCTTCCCGAAAGGACCTGTGGATCAATTTAGAAGAGATTCCAGCAAGGAATCGAAGGAACCACTTCAGCTCATGAAAAGTGAATGATCCTTAAGACCAGGAGGTTGCATAGAGACTCTGCCGAGGTAGAGGTGGCGTCTGTGTCAGTGTGGTATCAGAGCGAGAACTCTATTTGTATATTTCAAGCAGAGGGAGAAGGAAAAGGAAGAAAATAGAGTGCTAAAGACTCTATGGTGATTGTTTGCAGGTAGGCAACAATCCATAGACAGTCAGGAGGACTGTGGAAGAGGTTGGAGACACTCAAGGTTTCAGAGTGACAACAACAGATTTGCGAGCAGGGTAAATAGACAACGAGATGGATAAAAGACAGTGTAAGATGTTAAAATGGTGGTTGAGGCCTGCTAAAAACCTCAACAGACCAGAGAAAAGGGTTCATATATGTAAACCAGAGACTGGGAGAAGTCTCAGTAGTAACGATGAATTGGGATCAGCTGAAGATCTCAAGCACTTCTAGGAGGGCAGATAAGAAATCCCATATTGCCAGGGGGGCAAGGGGTTGAGATCACTGTGGGATCTCACAGACTGTCATGAGGACAGCCAGGCAATTTCACAGTGCCATGAGGGCAATGAATCGAGATCGTTGTGGGACCTCATAGAATTCCAGGAGGGAAACATAAAGTTTCCAATTTTCCAGGTGGGCAAGGGAATAGAGATGGGATCAGTTGATTCCATAGACTGCCAGGAGGGCAGCAGGAAAATCCCATATTGTCAGGTGGATAGGGATGAGCAAAAGAGACTATCTGAGGGTCTCACAAACTCAGAGGTGAGTTTGGATCAATAGATGCAGCTGACAGAAGAGGAAAATCAGGAGAATCTTCTAATGATTGGGGGAATTCAAGTATTCCTACCACATAGCCTAGAGGAGGTAGAGATCTGTGTTGTAGAGGCAGCAGCAGTAGAAGCAGTACAATCAGCTGAGATTGTCAGGGAAGAATTGGAGTAGACTTGGGAAGCTGCCCAAGAAGAAAAATTGAATGATCATTCTAAGGAGTGTCTCAATGCTTTCATCCAGGAAGCTGAGGAAGTTGTAGAATTGGAGCTGGTAGCAGAAGAAGCCGAAGAGAAGGCAGACAGATTACTCACTCCATGGGAGATGGAGCTGGAGATGCTGGAGGATTGGTTGAACAATCCAGAGCCTGCAAGAGAACTGGAAGAAGTTGAGTTGTCAGTGAATATGACTGAACAACAGGTCAGTCAAGAGAAGACTATAGAGATGAACTTTGAAGAAGGGTGGCAAGTTAAGGCCATAGAATAAGATAAAGAAGATGGCATGGGAGAGCACAGTGATCTGCCGAATTAAAGAAAAATTTTGCAGCTGGGGAGACTGCAAAAGAAGAGCCATACACTGGAGAAGCTAGACGAAGTGATCAAGAACATCAAGAATTTGATGATCAAATCAACAGAGACTGCCAACGGGGAGAAGCTGAGCAGAGAAGCAGAAAAAGAAGCAGTAGTAGCAACAACAAGGAGATGGAGCATATGAACAACTACAAAAATTTGTTTGGGATCCAGGAGGATTTCAATAGCTGAGATGGGAAGACCATGAGCAGGAGCTTATGAATTTTGCAGCTGAGGATTATGATGTAGGAGCATCTCTCCACATCAACTAGCCATACAGTCAGCCATGTCAATGCGTGCATTCAAAGCCAAAGAGAAGCGCAACCCTCATCTTCAATTTTGAATTTGAATGAATGTAATTTAATGTCTTAGGTTGGTGAGTCGTGAAGCTGTTCTTTTCACAAGCGTAGAAGTAGGTAGGCCTTTAATGCTTTGAAGGCTGAGATATAGATCCGATTTGCAAACTACATAACCCATTCAATGCCATTGAATAGGGTAGGTATATTGGAGGGAAGAGCTCGAAGAGATCCTCTTGTAAAATATCAATTTCAATCTCATTTTGTAATAGTTAGAGTATGCACAAGAGAGTTGTAAGAGAAGAGACGGAGCTGAGACTTTGATATAGTTCATGCTCAGGAATACCTTGTAAAAAACAGGCATTTGCCATTTAATACAAACAACAGTTTTTCCTGCATATTTCCTGTGTTGAATGAATGTCTATGATCTGTAGGATCTTTTAAATGACTATGGTTGAGTTTTAAACTTTCATGTATTAATTAACCATTCGAGAATTTAATGAAAGAATGAGGAGAGAAGAGGATTTATAATATTCAAATACACATATGCAGATCTGAAAAGAATAATAAACAACAAACCATAAGAACGCAGGTTGATAACGGAGTTCGGCACAACTTTTGCCTACGTCTCCGGGCCTTTTCTCTGTGGGGGAGGCTTCTTTATTTCTACTCAAGTGCTCAAAATTACATCTCAGGAATGCCAAATGGCTACAAGACTAATCTGGTCTTGTTCTCCCAGATCTCTAGAATCCTGCAAAGAAAACGGCATGCAAAACTGATGCTCCAAGCTCCCAGAAACGAGCCGACAGCGTCTCCACCTCAAAGGCTTCCCTGCATCAAACTGACTTTGGCTTGGCTTTATTTCAGCATAACTCTGCTCTGAATGACTGTCTTTAGCCTCAAACAGGCCCGTTTATATAGCCTTGGAATTGGTTTCACATCCGCAACTTCCTCCAAGAATCTGGCCTCCAAAAATGCCCAATATCCCCCAAAAATGGAAGAAATCAATTAAAAATAGGCACAATTAATAATAAAAACCAAATACATTATTATAAAACCCAAAATAGTCAAAAATTGGGCGCAGCCCCCGATAGGCGTGCCCCCTGGTCATATAAATAGGCCCATGTGGCCACGCGCCTTACGCATTGGCCCCTTCACATTGGCCCTGGCTCCGGTCATATAGCATAACAACAGGCCCACGGGCCAACCTCTCGTGCCCTTGTCGGTTCAACTCTGGTCATGTGGAAAATGGATAGGACCGGGGTCCATTTGTTATAACAAACCACGCATTTTGTCGGCAAGGCCCGAGTCATATGGCATGGTCGTTTGCGTTGGCGCGGAGGGCTGGGGCTAAGCCCCGGCCCTTTCCACCCGCGGCCCAAAACTTAAGCAAGTTTAAATATATTTTATGTCGTTTTAATAACAAGTAACACGTGCCGCCCGAGTGGTTAGCCCAACTTTGTTAGTTCGTTGCCCGTCTGGAGGTCGCGGGTTCAATCCCCGACGACAACAAAACCAAATTTTACATTGACCAAACAACCAATAATGGGGTGCCACATGGTAGCCCAGGATTGGGCCACGTGGCACCTTTACCAACCAATGAGAACATGCTACGTGTCAGCCTGTGATTGGCCGACGTTCCCGAACCGTACTGCCACATCAACTTGCCACATCATCTGCCATACCGCCACGCGTCACTGCCATACTGCCACATCGTCGATCGTACTACCACGTGTCATCCCACATGCCTGCCTCCTCAGTGTGCCACGTCAGCTGATGACGTCATCCTGCCACGTGACACCCTGCCAGTGGTGACACGTGTCATCTCAAGACTGGTCCAACTGTATGCCAAAAAGGTCAAATCCTCCTGACACATGTCGCCTCCCGGTGCTGCCACATGTCGTCATCCCAGGATGCCACATGTCGCAATCTGATACTGCCACATCGACTGTACGAACATGCCATGTCAGTTGTATGGACGTGCCACATGGACTGTACGGACTATACAGTCATCCCCTTTTTTGCCTGTTTGACTTTTCAGACAGAACGAGATATCTTCTCCATAAGGACTCCGTTTGAGAAAGTAAATATACCACCAGAATCAGGAAGATGAGACAGACACAAAGGCACGGGTTTCGTCGCATTCCAAGCACTTTCATTTTTGAGCATTTTTCAAGCCCTATCAGGCTTCTGGATCCGATTTCGGATCACACCTCCCCACAAAAAGATCTTTTGGTCCCCAAAAGGTTACTGACCAGTCAACAAGCTCGGGATAGGCCACCCAGCTTGTCCTCTGTCTCTGAACTCTGTCCTGTGCACCTGTCTCATCAATATCAACTGTAACACAATCATGACAACTGACAATATATTGTTAGTCATTGCAACCCTGTTACATTTTACTGAAGCCACTATCATCCATGTAGAAAACATTGCTAATGACAGCATCAGAAAGACGACTGCAAATGAACTGATATACTTGAAGTATTTGCACGACATGAGTTTATCTTGAAGCAACTTATGATTGATTTTCCACTCAACAACCATGTCTTGTTCTTGCTTAAGATCTATTACTTCACTTGAAACAATTATTGGTTTGTTGCTTACTTGCACTGCCTTTTTTAACTGTTCCATTGTTTGAAGTGTTTTACTTGCTTTAACATGATGAGCATGTACCACATAATCATGACCTTCTTTAGTGAATTGATACTGATTCTTTGTTCTGTAGAAGATTTCCTTACGATCATACAAGTACGGACTTCCTAATACCATTCCACACTCTTTTAACGACACAACATCACAAGTTACTTCATCCACATACTTATCTGAAATTGCAAATTTGATTGTGCACTGCTTTGTTATGTGCATCTGATGATGATTGCTTATCCATTTAAGTGTGTAAGGCTTATGATGTGTTTGTGTTTTTAATCCCAACTTCTTAACCAATTCTTCTGAGATTAGATTTGATTGAGATCCACTGTCGATTAGTGTGTTTATCTTAGTGTGTCGCATTATTACTCTTATACGAAACAACTTGCTTCTACAATCAATCTCTTCACCAAATTTACCTGTCATACCCACTAAGGAAATCTTGGATTCATCACCTGAATCCGATCCCAAGTCTGTAGGCTTTGTTGTCGTCGTTGCCGCTGTTTGCGTTCCCTTCTTTCCTTTGAACCACTTTGGCCTCTTTTTGGGATGCAACTGCCAACATTTGTCCTCATCATGTCCCTCTTTCTTGCAATGCTTGCAAGAGGGCTTCCCTTCCTTCTTTGTCACGGTGTTTGCATTCTTTCCATTACCATGCCTTTTTCTCTTATCATCTTTCTTTGAAAATGACGATTCCCCTGACACACCTGCTTTCCCTGCTTCAATATATGTAGCTTGAACAGAAACCTCATCAAGGTTAGTGGGTCCAAACATGAAAACAATATTTCTAATATCTGCAGGCAAACCACCTATATACTTTATAAGGGTTTCTTGTGTTTGTAAAGGAATGTCCAACATTAATGCCATTTTCCTAAATCCATCGGTATATTCTTGCACTGATTGTCCTTTTCTTAGATTTAAAGATTGCCATTCAATGATTTATTTTTCTTTATAACCCAAAGGATAAAACTGTTTCCTAAGTGCAGAAATAAAATGCTTCCATGATGGAAATACTTTACCCACATCTTGTGTTCCTTTCTGCAGCTTTCTTTGCCACCAGATAAGAGCTGTACCTGCAAGTCTCAAAGATGCCAATTTTATTTGTGTGGCCTCATCCTTGATTTGTTGCACACTGCAGTATACCTCCATTTGTCTGATCCAGTTATCAAGTTTTTCTGCATTTACTTCACCATCATATATGGGCAACTCAAATTTTACATCAAGTTTTAACAATGGCATTTCATGTTTATGCTTATGTACATTTTTCTTCTCATTAGATTTTGAACTTGAACTTGAAGAAGAAGGAGAAGAAGGAGGTGTTGATGGAGGTGAAGGAGGAATGTGAGGATGTTCCTCTTCCTCTTGACTTTTTCCTTTTGAAGTATTACCCAAAACTGGTTGCTTCCGTTCTAAATAATCTTCATACAAAACTGTCACCATCTTCGACATAGCATGGAATGTTTTCCGGAACTCTTTGTCATCTTGAGAAATCCCTTCGTCCGATGCCATCTTCTCTTTGAAAGAATCTCTTTTTCTCAATCCAATTAATGGATTCTCTGCAACAATCTCGCCTTCACCACGCTGTAGTTTTTCCCTGGTTAACATGCAACTCAAATCCAAACATCAACTAGCTCTGATACCACTTGATCCGTAGGATATTTTAAATGACTATGGTTGAGTTTTAAACTTGCATGTATTAATTAACCATTCGAGAATTTAATGAAAGAATGAGGAGAGAAGAGGATTTATAATAGTCAAATACACATATGCAGATCTGAAAAGAATAATAAACAACAAACCATAAGAACGCAGGTTGATAACGGAGTTCGGCACAACTTTTGTCTACGTCTCCGGGCCTTTTCTCTGTGGGGGAGGCTTCTTTATTTCTGCTCAAGTGCTCAAAATTACATCTCAGCAATGCCAAATGGATACAAGACTAATCTGGTCTTGTTCTCCCAGATCTCTAGAACCCTGCAAAGAAAACGACATGCAAAACTGATGCTCCAAGCTCCCAGAAACGATCCGACAGCGTCTCCACCTCAAAGGCTTCCCTGCATCAAACTGACTTTGGCTTGGCTTTCTTTCAGCATAACTCTTCTCTGAATGACTATCTTTAGCCTCAAACAGGCCTGGTTTATATAGCCTTGGAATTGGTTTCACATCCCCAACTTCCTCCAAGAATCTGGCATCCAAAAATGCCCAATATCCCCCAAAAATGGAAGAAATCAATTAAAAATAGGCACAATTAATAATAAAAACCAAATACATTATTATAAAACCCAAAATAGTCAAAAATTGGGCGCAGCCCCCGATAAGCGCGCCCCCTGGTCATATAAATAGGCCCATGTGGCCACGCGCCTAACGCGCTGGCCCCTTCACATTGGCCCCAGCTCCGGTCATATAGCATAACAACAAGCCCACGGGCCAACCTCCCGCGCCCTTATCGGTTCAACTCCGGTCATGTGGCAAATCGATAGGACCGGGGTCCATTTGTTATAACAAACCGCGCGTTTTGTCAGCAAGGCCCGAGTCATATGGCATGGTCGTTTGCGTTGGCGCGGAGGGCTGGGGCTAAGCCCTGGCCCTTTCCACCCGCGGCCCAAAACTTAAGCAAGTTTAAATATATTTTATGCCATTTTAATAACAAGTAACACGTGCCGCTCGAGTGGTTAGCCCGACTTTGTTAGTTCGTTGCTCGTCCGGAGGTCGCGGGTTCAATCCCCGGCGACAACAAAACCAAATTTTACATTGACCAAACAACCAATAATGGGGTGCCACGTGGCAGCCCAGGATTGGGCCACATGGCACCTTTACCAACCAATGAGAACATGCTACGTGTCAGCCTGTGATTGGCCCACATGCCTGAACCGTACTACCACATCAAGTTGCCATGTCATCTGTCGTACCGCCATGTGTCACTGTCATACTGCCACGCCGTTGACCGTACTACCACCTGTCATCCCACGTGTCTACCTCGTCAGCGTGCCACGTCAGTTGCTGACGTCATCCTTCCACGTGTCACCCTGCCAGTGGTGACACGTGTCATCTCAAGACTCGTCCAACTGTACGCCAAAAAGGTCAAATCTGCCTGACACGTGTCGCCTCTCGGTGCTGCCACGTGTCTTCATCCCAAGATGCCACGTGTCGCAATCTGATACTGCCACGTCAGTTGTACGAACGTGCCACGTGGACTATACGGACTGTACAGTCATCCCCTTTTTTGCCTGTTTGACTTTTCGGACAGAACACGGTATCTTCTCCATATGGACTCCGTTTTAGAAAGTAAACATACCACTAGAATCAGGAAGACGAGACGGAGGCAATGACACGGGTTTCATCGCATTCCGAGCACTTTCATTTTTGAGCATTTTTCAAGCCCTATCAGGCTTCTGGATCCGATTTTGGATCAGTCTATGTGTGTTCAAATTATGCTGTGAATGTATGTTGTAGTTTTGAATTTGCAGGAGTGTGTTTGGTTTCATGCTTGAGAGGTTTTTGAGGCTTCAAACCATGAGGGTGTGACGGAACGCTGCGGGTTCTGATAGCCATACACAGATTGTGCATTTCTGAATTTTGTGGGTTCAGACAGAGACGTGTCAGGTGGGCACAGAAGATGAAATCAACAACTTGGGACGAATGCCTCAAGGTTGCTAAATACCTTGGAGGCAAGGCTGTGCATGAGAAAACATAGTTGTAAACAGAATCTCTGAGGAGTTATGTGAAGCTCTACAAGGAGGGCATCAAGCCAGTGCAAGGAGTGCATAGGAGAAGAACTCTGCTGTGAGTTAAGATTGAAGTCAAAATCACTAAGGATTTTGAGAGCTCTGCTAAGTGGGCACTGAGCATATGCATAGTGGTGCATTGAGAAGAACTCTATTGTGAGTTCAGACAGGAGAACAAGGATCACTAAGGATTCTGAGAGGTCTGCCAAGAGGGCATTGAACAGATGGATAGGGTGCACATAAGGGGACAAAACTGTTCGATGTTCTGTAAGAAGATACTCTACCAGGTGGGCATTGAGTAGGCATGGAGACAGGCACAAGAGGAGAAAAGAACTCCTTGGGTTCTAGAATTAGTAGAAGAGTCCAAGAAGAAGGATCTTCGCAGGGTTGCTGAACACCCTGAAACTCTCAGCAAAAGGTTGCTTGAGCATAGGGATAGCTAGAAGGGTATTTGAATTCTCCATCTGAGGGTGAAAGGAAAAAGGGACTTAGTTCCTTAGATATTTGAGTTCGTGAGTAAGCTCGGGAGGGATAGCACCTCGTGTGTGCAGAGACTCTGCAAGGAGTGCAGGGGTCATGGAAACCTTTTAAGGTTCCAAAGAAGGTCAAGCTCAGAAGGGCAAGTGATTTTATGCACAAAACCGTAGCTGCAAGGAGTGCATAGGCTACAGAACTCCTTGAAGAGTTCAGAGTTTTTAAATCTTAGGAGGAGTGGCGGTTTTGTATGCGCAAGCGAGACTCAATGTGAAGAGCTCAGAGGGAAAATAATTCAAAGTTAAGGCCTTAGACATTTGGAATTCTTCCAAGTGTTAGAAGAAAGCGCAGAAGCTTAGGAGGGTGCACAGTAGCCGGTAGATCAGGTTGAGGACAAGAGATCTAGAACGTTGGTTTTCCACATCCAGGAAGCAGCAGAGAAGTGCACAGGCAAGAGGATATGAACCATCAGATCTTGAGTGAAGAACCCGACAGTCCTTGGATCTGTCGAGAGTTACCCGAGATTTAAACCCTCGTAGGCAGAACCGAAAGTCCTGAAAGGGTGAAAGAATCTGAGCCGTCCGTTGGAGAGGACACGTGTCGCGAGATTACCCATATCGGGGATTCAGGCATCAGAGGTCAGAAAGGAAAGACCTTCGACTTTGCGAGTGGTGAAGTCACGAGATAATCACAACCATCCATTTGAGGAGGACAAGTGGTAGAGATCAAGGGATCTCATGAACTCAGCGATTCGCAAGGTGAGAGTCCAAAGCTTGGGCTCTCCAAGTCGCGAGCGGTGAAGTGGTGAGAAGATAGGGACCATTCATCGGAGGAGGACAGGTGGCATAGATCTAAGGATCTCGTGAACTCAGAGGTTCGCAAGGTGAGAGCCCAAAGGTTGGGTGCTCCAAGTCGTGAAATCGCTAAGTGTCGAAGACAGGCACGAGAGACACATGGAAGAACCATGTTGTGGGCCCAAAGGATAGACAGGTGGACACACGTCACATTGTGGAAGGATTCAACAATCCGTTGACTTCTCGGGTCTCTGGGATTCACAAGATAAAGGCACGAGAGTTCAACCTTTGAACTCATGAAATGGAGAGAAGCGAGAAGCGCTAGTGTTAAGCCTAGCTGGTGGTCATGCACAGAGGGCGCTGACAAGGGAAGAAGTTATACCCGTCTTGTGATCTCTGATATCACGGGATTGGACAAGAGGAGTCTAGAGTTGTGACAAGTGCCTTTCGAGGTAGGCCTTAGTCATAGCACTGTGGTCGCACGAAGAGGGCGCAGCTCGTGCCTAGTGCTTCTCGCACATAGGAGCTTCCCGAAAGGACCTGTGGATCGATTTAGAAGAGATTCCAGCAAGGAATCGAAGGAGTCTCTTTGGCTCATGAAACAGAGGGAACGATCCTTAAGGCCGGGAGGTCATGCAGAGACTCTTCCGAGGCAGAGGTGGCATCTGCGTCACTCTGTTGAGGTTATTTAGGAAGGACTGTCATTCTGCAATTTTTGGCCATGTGTCCAAAATTGTTACATTTGTAACATTCCACTTCAGTGCTCAAGGATTCAAACCTATTGTAAATTCTTCTTTGTGTTTCACTAGGTCTTCTTGAATAACCCCTTTG
>ML778065.1:132471-147296 GCA_009831015.1 Picea engelmannii
TGTACCAACATAATCAACTATACACCTCATGTATGTGCGCCAACTCATCAACTACTTGTCTCAACCATGTACTCAACATGTACCACAACCAAAATCCCTCATCAATTTCATCATCCAAATCTGATTTGTAGCTCTGTAATAGAGCTAGTGTATATGATCACATTCCTGCAAACCACACTTAACTTTAAAAACAAGAGACTAACATTTTCATCAAACTTTTCTTTAGTCTCACATGCCTAGTTTTGGATTAGTCAACAACCCTAACATGAAGTAATCATAACTTCGAACATGTAATTTATAAAGATCGGAAACTAATACACAATGTTACTTAGTGTGTTTAATGAAATTCCTTCAAGTGCCACTACTTGGAACCTCTCAGAAAAGGAGTTATAGCAAAAATGGCATACATTGCTGAATTCTGGCTTATTCTATAGAGTGACCTTGTAGAGCGTGCCCCGCACAAACTGTTTGATGAAATGATATGAAAATATTACAAAACATACTATAGACTGTAACCTAACCAACACATTTGATCTCGCTGAATTTGGATCTGTCATGAAGAAGTTATGACATTTTTACCCGAAACACCCGATTTTGACTAGTTTCAGGACTGGCAAAAAACCCTATTTTGCACGAAGTGTAACTCCCAAAATACAACAACCCACAAGATGAATTTGTTTTTAAAGATACTTGGATATGTTTTCTCAATTGAATAACAATTTCACGGTATGAATCATTATAGAAAAAAAGTTATAGCGAACATGGTGAGATGACCTGTAAATAACATACCTTAGAAAGCACCATCAAAAGAATTTATCCTTCCTTGCATTTCAACCTTCTTTTCTTCTCCTTCACTCAGAATTCCGGTTTAGATATCCTTGGTTACCTCAGACACATATAGATATTCAATATGCTCAAGTGTGATTCAAATGAGAGAGCCTTGCCTCTTATTTATACTCTCCAAGTAGCTTCCTTAAAAACATCTTCTAGGTCACTTGGCCCACTTTCCTTATTTTAGGTTTCGGTCCACTTCTAATTTCTCCATTAAATTTATTATTGAAATAATTTATTTTGTATTCGTTTTGAATTATAATACACTCATAACTTCACTTTATTATTTACCTTTTAAAATCTCTTAAACCACTTTGACTACTTTGACCTTTTGGGGCTTCTAGATGACATATGGGGGTCCTCCAACTTCGTAAGGCCATAACTCTCAAACCGTGAGGAGTTATGTGACGTTATACATACCACCAAAAATAACATGACATGTACTATCCATATAGAATAGGATTATCTGAAAATATATCATAACTCATATCGTTACCCATCAAACAAACTTGGGTCCATTACCCAAACCTGGGGTCTCCAACTTCTCATGGCCATAACTCTCTAAGCCTGAGGAATTATGTGACGTTCCACATACCACCGGAAATAAAATGACAAGAACTATCCATCTTGGATACTTTTCCTGACAAAATCACTTTCCTTCATTTCATTATTCCACAATTAAGCATGGGTTCTCTTACTCCGCAATGCGTCTTCCCGTGAGGGATTTCACCATAAGGGGACCACTTTGGAGTTCATACATATTTACTTCTTATCAACCATGAAAAAAAAATATTGATTTATATTTACATCAAACAATATTGGGTCCATTACCCAAGCCTTTGTGCTACGAGGCTTTCTTCAAGGGTTGACATCAATGACAACCAACCTTAATCAACAGTTGGGAAGGGGGGTTAGGTCATTGATTGGGGGGGGTGAGGACCTAACACGGGGTCACAAGTAGCATTCTCTTGATCCTGTGAAGACACTGGAGCATCCCCTAAAAGTCAGCAATGTCAAAGGAGTTCACATGGTGACCCGAAAATAAACTATGCCTGTAATTTTTCCAAAAAATATGCAGGGGGGCTCCCTATTGTTGCATGAAGGTGCATCAAATACCATGAACCACCTATCCATTCAATTTTGAGGAATTTGTAGGTGGATGCAACAATCAATAGAAATTACTTTCTTGGTGACATGTGGTTGTGGTCTGTATCGATGATAAATAAAAATAAACATAATATTTTATTTTTAAATACCCAAGTCTCTAACTTGGTTTTCATCCAATCCAGTCATGTAAAACTAAAGCATTCTATATATGTATTAATAAATAGAAGTTAATTTCCCTTGGGGACTTGCAATGGGCCTTACAATGACATCCAATGAAGTGGCCAAGGACTCTTGGCTAGTTTCTCTAGTTCCCCTTAAATCATTGACAAGTGAACTCAAAGTAGCCAACCCCTCATCAGTATGTATGTTTATGTTTGGTGGTAGTGGTGGGTTGTGGTTTTCCTCACCTTGGTTTTCTTGTGGGAGGTTTCCATTCTCTTTGGGTTCCATTTTCATAATAATTTCTGCAATTTTATTAGACAATTTAGTAAGTGCACTTATGAAAAAGGTATTACAAATAACAATTTCATTTTATCCCAACAAAATAATTAACATAATTTTGTGTAAAACAAAGAAAAAATATGTGATATGTTTATTAGTGAATTGTTAATATATTTACATACAAGTATTAATTTTATATATTAATTAGATTCATCGATGTTTATTGGCATCTCTTCAAAATTGTTATTGAACCGCACATTTGTATTGAACCTTGCTAATAATTGTTCAATGCCATTGGAATTTACATCCCTAACACACGACTAATTGTTTTGTATTTTTACAAAGCCACGAGAGGAGAAACATATAGCAAAGGAAATGAAAGAAATTAAAAAATACATGGGTAGAGTTGGACACAGTGGCAAGATCCTGGGATTTGCTCCTTCTCTACTCATGTGCCTTACTTATTAAAAAAAAGAAAATTGTGAGTCGCGGTGTGCAAATGGGAAAAAAAATGCATATGTAGTCCCCTAAAAAATGGGCAGAAAGGAAGACATACTTGTTCTTTGTAACACACAAATTGCTACCAACATTCCTATGTGGCACAATGAGTGGAATTTTGAAATTTTTGGAACCTTGAACATAAGGAATATGGGCATGTTCCTAGGTATGTGCACACACTCCTAGAAGGGCTCATTCCTACTCAATCCCTTGCCACTTTCTTGTCCACCAACTTGGCACACACACCCTAAAACCATTCCCCGCATCTAACACTAATTTTTTTAGGATTTAAAGTTCCAGTTGATTCATGGAACCTTTGACCATGGAACCTTATCCTCAGGACTTTTATACCATTTAAATACAAATTAGGTCATCCAAATTTTGAAAAAACCCATAGATAAGAGAGGATATTTTAAAAAACGAATACCAAAAAAGTTGAGTCTGTCCACTTAATAACTTACTCCATTATATCCAAATTGTCAGTCTATTAATCTTCATCATTATAACTTATAATACAAATTTTATTAGATTGAAAATATTAATATAAACAAGATGTAGATGATGGTCTGAACTCAGTTAGTTTCTAGAGAGACCACGACAGTCTTCTGTAATCCAAATAGGAAAAAAATATTATGCCCCATAGGGGATACAAGGATGGATATAGCTTAATAATTCTTGATAAAGGAAGACTGAAATAACTACAAATACCCCTTAAGATAGAAAAAAATAAATATAAAATAGGGATGTAAAGACTATGAAGCGTGCTAATGTTGGTCATGAGGAACCTAAGAAGGAGATGGTCCCTAAACACCCATGTGGGTGGCTTCAGTAGAGGACTCCACCCATGGCCAATGTGTGACAAAGGATGGAGTGAGCCACCATGACGTGGAGATAACCCTATCACCACATTAAAAAAATATGCATTTGGTGATTGAAGAGTCTCCATTCTGTGTTTTAACTTATGAAAATCCTCATTCCTGGGCAACATAACCAAGGCTTCCATGGTATTTTTTGGACCCTCAACCATCCCCCTGGAAGTCAAAAATGTTAAAGTAGTTCGCATGGTGACCCGAAAGAAATTATTCCCATAATTTTCTCAAAACATAAAACAGAACATCTTTGTTATTGTAGGGAGGTGCATCAAATACCATGAACCACCTATCCATGCATTTTGAAGAATTTGTGCGTGGATGCACCAATCAATATAAATTCCTTTCTTGGTGACAAGTGGTTGTTGTCTAGATCGAGGAGAAATAAAAATGAACATCAGATCTTGTTTTGAAATACCCAAGTCTCTAAGATGGTTTCTATCTAGTCGAGTCGTGTAAAAATCAAACATTCTAGCTTTGTATTCATAAATAGAAATTAATTTCCCTTCGGGACTTGCAATGGACCTCACAATGATGTGGAATGAAGTGGAAAAGAACTCTCGGCTAGGTACTCTAGTCCTCCATAAATCATTCATAAGTGATCTCAAAGTATCCAACTCCTCATCAATCTCTATGTTTATGTTTTGTGGTTCTAGTGGGACGTGGCTTTCCTCGACTTGGTTTTCTTGTATGCGGTTTTCATTGTCTCTCGGTTCCATTTTAATAATATTTTCCATAATTGTATAGGACAGTTTAACAACTGGACTTATGACAAAGGTATTACAGAGAACAATTTCATTTTGTCCCATCAAAATCATTAACACAATTTTGTGTAATACAAAGAAAAAGTATGTGTATTAATTATTTTTTATTGTGTTCTCTTCAAAATTGTGATTGATCCACACATTTGTACTGAACCTAGCTAATAAGTTTTCAATTCCATTGGAATTTACATCCATAACCCATGAAAAAATGTTTTTTATTCTTACAAAGCCAAGAGAGGACAAAAAGATAACAAAAGAAATGACAAAAAATCAAGCATACCAGGGTAGAGTTGTAGACAGTGGAAATATTCTGGGCTTTACTCCTTATCTACTCCTCCTCTTTACTTACTCAAACAGATAAAATCACGAGGCGTTGTGTGCAAATGGTCACAAAAGGCATATGTACTCCCTTAAAAAGTGAGCACAACATGAACGCGTGCACATTCCTAGGAACATAAACACACATCCTTAAGAACACATACACATTCCTACCAACATCCTTATGTGGCACACTAGCTGGACTTTAAAGATTTTTTGAACTCAATCAATGTCTAGAGACAACATGTCATCTCCTCTAGTCCAAATAAGAAAAAACCTTTCTTTCCCAAGAGGGGAAATGAGGATGGAAATAGAATAATAATTTGTAAAAAATTAAGACCGAAATAACTACTTTGACCCCTTAAGAAAGAAAATAAATAAATATAAAATAGGATTGTAAATACTATGGAGTGTGCTAATGTTGGTCATGAGGAACCTGAGAAGGAAACGGACCCAAAACACCAATGTAAGCAACTGCAGTAGAGGACTCAACACATGGCAAATGAACGAAAAAGGATTGAGTGAGATGTCATGACGATGAGATAAGTAGATCACCACATTCAAAAGATCTGCATTTTGTGCCTCAAGAGTCCATAATTTGTTTTAACTGATGAAAATCCTCATCCTTGGGAAACATTGCTAAGGCTTCCATGGTTTTGGAATGTTGATTAAGTTCCAGAGTTTGGAAGAAATTCAATTTTCGAGTCCTGGTACAACAAGGATTCAGAATTAGGCCTCTCGCATACAAGAATAAACTGATTCATGGGTAGCTTAAGGTAGGGACATTACAGTAGGACCCTAACATTGACAGTCTATTTGGAAACCTTCAATATTGAAAATGTATGAATGTCATCGATAATGTATTGAGCTCCTCTACAATTCTATGTTGGAATATATTCTGCAATCTTTTAAGTCTTATGAATTTAGTGTAGAAAATCTATGCCAAACTAATTGGAATCTTCTTCTCACATTTGAATGTTTACCCTCTAGATATAGTACAACAGGTAGACTCTTATAGCCTATTTAAATGGGATATAACATTTTATTGGAATATTTTTTACCTTCAAAATATTAAGTGGGTAGAGAGTTTAAATTAGTTTCATCCTCAATGAATATTCAAGGACACCTCCATCAATGATGTGAATTGTTCTCTAGAAGAAGCTTCACGATTCGGTAGGATATGCAAGTCCATTGGAAAGTTTGAAAATAACTATGAGCATCAAAATTTCCGAAGCATCCCCAATAGTTAACAAGCCTTTTAATTTATCCCAAGTAGGTCTATGACCCATTCTTCCTATTAATTTGTTGTACTTTTTCTTAGAAGCCTACCACCCTTTTTTTTCTCTATCATTAAGTAGGAAGAAAACATTGAGTACCAAGAAATTATTGATATATCCAAATCCATGTGTGGACATATGAGCTTAAAAAAACACATTTACCCTTTTCATCCAATAAAAATAATAAATAGAATTTTAATAGTTCATTGTATAGTTTGAAAAATGAGGTTAAAACTCCAACCATTATAGCTCTAACATGTGCTTCATTTTTTTATTCCAAAGGTCTAGGTCATTTTTTGAGTCCAAATATCCACACTACAACAAGATAAAATGGTAAACCACCATAATCTCTTTGGTCAAAGTGGATGGCTATATCGATCAACAGGTTCCGAGCAGTGGACTACAGAACCGAAAGGCCATGGACCGGTTTTAGGGAAACTATCGAGGGCATGGGATGAAGGGGGACTTAATTTCCTTACGACCTGTGTGAAGGGTATAAAATTTTACACATCATACACGTTGAAAAAGTTTGTCTACTTAATAACTAACTTCATTATATCCACATATTGTCACTTTATTAAACCCCATTATTATAATTTGCAATAATTTTTTTATTAAATTGAAAAGTGAGTTTTCAATAAAAATGAAGTTTGTACACTTATTCTCTTAATTCTATTGACATTGTTTATATTTACATCATTATCTTTATTATATTGTTAATTTTTAGTTAGTTTCATGAAAATATATAAATTCATGTGATTACAGTATCAATAAATCATTAAAATATTGAAATACATGAAAGGACTTAGTAGCTTAAAAAAATACATTTACCCTTTTCATCAAACAAAAATTAGAATTTTTTTTTAATAATTTGTGTTATAGTTTTAAAAATTATAGGATGTAGAGTTTGAATTTAAAGTGTAGTTTATAGAAAGCATAGTGTGTACAGTTTGGTACAAATCCAAGTTTAAATTTTGACCATTATAACTGTAATATAGCATGTATCTCATATTTTTAGCCTAAATCTCGAAAGTACAATATACATTACAACATAGCATGTATCTCATAAGAAGATTTGGCTGAGTTAAGTCACCCACCAACCATAAACTTACGACTCCAATATCAAACTAGAACAACTACAATTTAAACAACATCATACCCACGGCGGCCATAGAGCGGGCTGGCGGCGGTGGTTGGGGAGGGTGAAGGGAGTAGTTGTTGCAGCTGATAAACGTGTCCGAATAAAGGTGTCAATTGTTCAACGTGTTCGAATAAAGATGGCAGTTTTGGCAGCTGATAAACGTGGCCGGATAAAGGTTTCAGGTGTTGCAGTATTCCTACGTGGCCGTATAAACGTTGCATTTGTTGTTGCCGCATCGTTTTTATTATCAACATTTCTGTTTATATTTCTAATATGCAAGAGACTGTTACTTTCAAGATTCAGGTCACCCATTTTTTCTTCTAATTCAACTGGGGTTGACGATGCTGCTCCATCTTCCTATTGTAGTAATTGATTCTGCACCAATTCCAAACAATTATTCTGCACCAATGGGTTAAGCGCAAACATCTGGTAGGTGGGTTTTTATTTATTTAATTTTAGGTTTCATTTAAACCATGAAAATCCACTTTTATCTTGACTTTGATTTGATGAAAGCATTGGTTTGTGAAGTTCATTTTTTTTAAATATTAAATTATATTAAATTTTAAAGAGAATTTCAAAAATAATTGTGTACTTATTCTTTTAATTTTAGTATTTTATTGAGGATGACTATATTTGTATATTTACCTAAACTATATTAAATGTAGGTTATTGAGAATGATTTTATTTACATAATAACCACAATAATAATAATAATCTATTTTTAAGGTCACACACAAGCCACACCAAATTGGTGTATGTGATCCCTTGTTTGTGGGACAAGAGACCCTCTCAGCCCAACAATTTGACTAATAAAGTCTATTGAGGTATACATATCCTACCCCCCTCTCAATTTGGACTTGTAACCTATTTAAAGAAAAAAAAAAGAAAAATTTGTTCACTTAATAACTTATTCCATTATATTCACATATAGTGACATTATTAAACAATATTATTATAATTTATAATAAATTGTATATTAAATTGAAAAGAGAATTTTCAATAAAAAAAAGTTTTTACACTTATTCTCTTCACACTTCTTATATTTACATCATTATCTAAACTATATTTTTAATTTTTAATTTCTTACTATACATTAATAATCCATGGCTTAACAATCAAATTTCACTAAATGAAATAATCAATGTATATTCAAATTTGATGAAACCAACAACCAAATTTGACCAGATTAACAATCAGATTTCAATAAATTAAACATGAAATGAACAATTATATCTAATAGTAAATTAATTAGTGGCCAAACTCCACCAATTTTGCATTAAAATTATTCCCCCCATCTAATACAATTTTTTCCACAATTTAAAGTACCACTTAATTGATGGAACCTTTGACCATGAAATCTTGTCCTTAGGAGTTTTGGCCCATTTTAATGCAACTTAGGTCACGCAAATTTTGGAAAAACCAATAAATAGGGGACGAACTTAAAAAAAAAAAACAACCAAAAAAGTTGAATTTGTCCACTTAATAACTTACTCCATTATATCCAGATTGTAAATCTATCAATCTACATCATTATAATTTATAACACAAATTTTATTATATTCACAAGAATTTCCATTTTTTTTCCGTAAGAAAGTAAAAACTAGATTGAATTAAACAAGATGTACACAAGGGTATGAACTCATTCAATTTCTAGAGAGACCATGAGAGTCTCATGTAATGAAAATAAGAAAAATACTTATGTGCCCGAGAGGGGAAACTAATATGAAAATAACACAATAATTATTGAAATTTGAAGTGTGGAAGAAGTACTAACAAACCCTATAACACAAAAAAATAGATATAAAATAGAAATGTAAGGAAAATGAATCATTCTAATGTTTCTCTTGAGGAACCTGAAAGGAGATGGGCCTGCATTACTTATGTGAGAAGTTGCAGCAGAGGATTCTTCCCATGGCTAATGCATAACAGAGGATGGAGTGAGTCGCTATGACAATGAGCTAACTAGATAACCACGTTCAAAAGATATGTGCTTTGTGTATCCAATGTATCCATTCTATCTCTTAACTGACGAAAATCTTCATCCTTGGGAAACATACCTAAGGTTGCGATGCTTTTGGTATGCCAAGAAATTTCCAAGGTTCGAAAGAACTTCTAGTTTCCAGTCCTGTTACAACCAAGGTATGGAAGTAGGTCTCCTGCATACAAGATTTAATTGATTCATAGGTATCCTCCTGCATGAATCATTATTTTCCACTGGTCTCCATAGGCCCATACCATGTTCGACTGGAACTTCAACATCTATGGGGTTTACATGGATTAATTATATATCCATGTTCCCTCTCCTCACTACACGTTCCTCTAGGGGTTGAAGGTCCAACCTCTCTATCAATGTCATTGGCAGACAGTTTATGTTTAGATAGTGCAACAAATCTACCATGTTGCACTAATCTCTTAGTAAAGTAAGATAGAGTTACTCGTATCTTCTACAATCCCTTTGGAAGAGAAGGATATTGGGAATAGGGGTTAGGTCATTGCTTGGGGGGGTGGTGAGGAACTAACAAGGGGCCACAACTAGCATGCTCTTGATCCTGTGAAGACACTGGACCATCCCCTAAAAGTCAGCAATGTCAAAGTAGTTCACATGGTGACCCGAAAATAAACTATGCCTGTAATTTTCTCAAAAACTATGCAAGGCACCTCCCTATTGTTGCAGGAAGGTGCATCAAATAGCATGAACCACCTATCCATTCGATTTTCAATTATTTGTAGGTGGATGCAACAATCACTAGAAATTACTTTCTTGGTGACATGTGGTTGTTGTCTGTATTGAGGATAAATAAAAATAAACATGATATTTTATTTCGAAACATTATTTTATTTTAATAATATTTCAATTTTCGAGTCCTGGTGCAACCAAGATTCGGAATTAGGCCTCCCGCATACAAGAATTAACTGATTCATGGGTAGCTTAAGGTAGGGAGGTTAGGGTAGGACCCTAACATTGACAGTCTATTGGAAAACCTTCAATATTGAAAATATATGAATGTCATTGATAATGTATCAAGCTCCTCTAAAAATATATGTCAGAATATATTGTGCAACCTCTTAAGTCCTACGAATTTAGTGTAGAAAATCTATGACAATTTAATTGAAATCTTCTTCTCACATTTGAATGTTTACCCTCTAGATATAATACAATAGGTAGGCTCTTATAGCCTATTTAAATGGGCTATAACATTCTATTGGAATATTGTTTACCTTCAAATTATTGAGTGGGAAGAGAGTTTAAATTAGTTCCATCCTCACTGAATATTCAAGGACACCTCCATCAACTATGTGAATTGTTCTCTAGAAGAAGCCTCACGATTCAGTGGGATATGCAAGTCCATTAAAAAAATGGAAAATAACTGTGAGCATCAAAATTTCCAAAGAATCCCCAATAGTTAACAAGCCTTTTAACTTATCCCAAGTTGGCCTACTACCCATTCTTCCTATTAATTTGTTGTAATTTTTCTTAGAAGCCTACCACCCTTTTTTATCTCTATCATTAAGTAGGAAGAAAACATTGAGTACCAAGAAATTATTGATATATCCAAATCCATGTGCGGACATATGAGCTTAAAAAAACACATTTACCCTTCTCATCCAATAAAAATAATAAATAAAATTTTAATAATTCATTGTATAGTTTGAAAAATGAGGTTAAAACTCCAAACATTATATGTGTTTCATTTTTTTATTCCAATAGTCTAGGGCATTTTTTGAGTCCAACTATCCACACTACAACAAGATAAAATGGTAAACCACCATAATCTCTTTGGTCAAAGTGGATGGCTATATCGATCAACAGGTTCTAAGCAGTGGACTACAGAACAAAAAGGGCATGGACGGGTTTTAGGGAGACTATCAAGTGGACGGGATGAAGGGGGACTTAATTTCCTTAGGACCTGTGTGAAGGGTATACAATTTTACACATCATACATGTTAAAAAAGTTTGTCTACTTAATAACTAACTTCATTATATCCAGATATTGTCACTTTATTAAACCCCATTATTATAATTTGTACACTTATTCTCTTAATTCTATTGACAGTGGTTATATTTACATCATTATCTTTATTATATTGTTAATTTTTAGTTAGTTTCATGAAAATATATAAATTCATGTGATTACAGTATCAATAAATCATTAAAATATTGAAATACATGAGAAGACTTAGGATCTTAGAAAAACACATTTACCCTTTTCATCAAACAAAAATACAAAAGAAAATTTTAATAATTTGTTTTATAGTTTTAAAAATGATAGGATGTAGAGTTTAAATTTAAATTGTACCTTATACAAAGCATAGTTTGTACAGTTTGGTATAAATCCAAGTTTAAATCTCCGACCATTATAGTTGTAGCATAGCATGTATCTCATAAGAAGATTGGGCTGAGTTAAGTCACCCATCGACCATAAACTTATAACTCCAATATCAGACTAGAACAACTACAATTTAGATAGCATCATAAAGAATTTGTTTATGAATCACATACAAAAATGTGTAACAAAGCAACATAAATAATTTATTCTGTTAATTATCACCTATGACAAAGTGTAGAGAGAGCAAATTTATCTAGACAAGTTACTTAACACGAAGAAAAATACACAAACTGGGATTAATTCTAAACAAAATTATTGTTTTTGAAAAGATGAGGTTGTTTAGATCGAATTAAAGCTTAGCTTATGAGAAGCAAAAGTTTTATAATTAAAATTTAAAGCGTAACTTGTATAATGTTCATTCTGATTTGATAATTAATTTGTTTTCAAACAATTTATTCTACACAAAATCATAGACTGATAAGTCAGCGACCGAATGAACTTTTGGAATAACACGGTCACTGGAAAGGGATTAAGATGAAACAAAATTACAGTTGGACAACTCAATGAAATCTCATAAACTTCGCGTGATCGTTGATATTTTCATTGTGTGTAGAAGGATTATACAACACCATCGAACGAACTTGTTGAAGAAGTTGCTGGCGGCGATGGTTGTTGAGGGTGAAGGCTCTTTTTTCCATTCCGATTCATCATACCCACAATGGCGATAGAGCGGCCTGGCGGCGGTGGTTGCGAAAGGTGAAGGCTCCTCATCATACCCATAGCGGCCATAGAGAGGCCTGGCGGCAGTGGTTGTTGAGGGTGAAGGCTCTTGATCACACCCACAGCGGCTGGCAGACCGGATCCAGGTGGCAGTTGTTGCAGCTAATAAACCTGGCAGGATAAAGGTTTCAATTGTTCAATGTGTCCAAATAAAGATGCCAACCAATCTCCAAGCTTAGCTTGACTGTCTTTGGGAGGCCAACCTCTCGATCCACTTCCACGCATATGCATGCGCAGGAGTATTGATCTTTGGAGTCGGCTATGTCAATATACTGCCCGAGCCAATTTCCAATTGTTTGGAGTGAGATAGGGTTCCAACAATGGATCGGGAGATTGGGTAGGCGTATCCAGACTAGAACTTCCTTGAGAACTTCCACGGCAGGGTCAAAGTCTGGTGTCCATTGGTTCAGATACAATTTTTGTGTTCCCATAAAATACAGGTTGTTCCTGAAGATTAGATCTCTATCGTCCTTTGAGATGAATTCGAAGATGTAAAACCCTCTTCCCACCGCATAACATGTGACGATGTTCTGGATTAGCAGTCGCCAGTTCCTTTGAATCTAATTATCAGTAGATCTGGTTGATAGCCATACCCATGAATTGACCCACCAAACCATGATCGGACAGAGAGACGGCTACCCACATTGGCTGTTCTAGAGAAAGATTGATTTCTGGGATCTAATCCAGTTTCTTAACAAAGCTGGGCGGAGATGCGAGGGGTAGCTTCCTACCTTGGGCAGCAAGGAGTCGGAGGAAAGAGTATTTGGTTGAGGGAGGAGGCACGGGAGGTGGCTCCACTCCTCCCGAGTTTGCCATCGCGGCTGTTGGTTGGACGTCAGAGCAACAAACCCTGGATTGGCCGTCAGAGCAGTGGAAACATTCTTTTCAAGTCTGCATAAGGGATATAATTATTAACTAAGCATATTATTATTATTACTAATTATATAATAGTAAACTATATAAAATATTATTTATAAATCTTATAATTAATCCTATATAAAGGAGGTCTCTCATACTAATATAATTATATTTTATTTTAATATTATAACAATTTTAGTTATAATATTATACTTATCTTTAATTTAATATAATTAAGAATAAGTATAATATTAACAAGTTTTATATAATGAAATTGAAAAAAAAAAAAAAAAAAATATTTATTAGTTTTAATAATAAATGTTGAATGTTATTTTCATAAGTGTATAATTTATTATTTAATTTTTTAAATATATAAAAGAATAATGTATAAATATATAACAAAAGAATAATGAATAAATATATAATGGTAAGATCTTTACTAATATAATATACAAATATATAATGATGATGATTATGATTAAGTCCACTAAGATCTAATTGGTCTATCAGATTTTAAGAGGGTAAGTGATTACTTGTGATTTTTTAGAATTTTGTTTATGTGCTCAAAAAACATTAAGAAAAACTTTCCAAGATCACCATACTTTTATTGAGTTAAGAAGTTAGAAAGATTAGTAGTGTAATCAATATTTTGAAAATGAGATGTACTATATATTTATACATTATGATTTATAAAATTTAAAATAAATAAATATAAACAATAATAAAATCAAAATAAATTTTATTTTAATATTTAAAATAAAATAAAAATAAATTTTATTTTATATATATCATTTTTTTATTCTAAATACAAAACATTTTTTTCCTTAAAAAGAATAAAACCTATGCCATATTATATCTACAAATATTATATCATTTTCTATTCTAAATACAAAACATTTTTTACTTTATGCAATATTACATCCCCATATATAAAAACAAATGAGATATCCACACATTAATTAATCTCTACTTTAGATATAATAAAGTAAAGAGGACATAAACAAACACTTTATTATTCTAACTTCATGAAAACATGGTACTATTCTTCACATAAATGATGGTACTATAAATTATCAGTATCTTTAATGTCAAATCTGGTTTGCCTTGAAATTTATAAATTATTAGTATCTTTAATGTCAAATCTAGTTGTCTTGAAATTGGTATATAAATTAAACTAACATATATAAATTAAACTAGCATATCCCCTAAAAGGACAAATGAGAATGCCTAAATAAATGAAAGAAAATTTGCATAACCTTCTCGTATGACTAGAGGCATGTGCATTCTAACGTATTTTAGAATCCAATATATATATATATATATATATATATATATATATATATATATATGTTTAATTGATATTGACATATAAAAAAACATAAATATCTAATATAATACTAACAAAATACTATACCAGGTCGAATACTTGGCACTATACTTGGCACTTGTCAGATTTGTACACTACCGAATTAAATATAGCCCGTAAATATCGCTTTAACTATGGGATTCATGGGCGGGGGGCCCTTCAAAGTTCAAAATAAGGACTCTTTTCAAAAAAGTAACTTGGAGATAACCAAGGCGACTCGTTAATGGTGAAAGAAACAAGGGCAGTC
>ML778065.1:162949-177029 GCA_009831015.1 Picea engelmannii
GAAAGTCTAATGGCCTTTCGGTATAAAAGACCCCCATTTCTTAAAAACGGCGAAGACCATTCCGGATACAAATCCGAATTCATATATGTTAATAATGCCTCAAAGTTCTAAGTCAGACCAGTCAACTCAGAGTTGGAAGAGTCTTGGCTATTTCGTATTTAGTCAGATTTATACTACAACGTTTTTTTTCAATTTAGATTTTTCCAATAATTTTTTTGTCCAAATCATATCAAATCCAAATCCGAATTCGTAGATGGTAACGATGCCTCAAAGTTCTTAGTCGGACTAGTCAACTCAGACTTGGAAGAGTTCATGGCTATTTTGTTTGATTATGTATCTCATTAACATAAGGGACTGTGGTAAATTGGTATATCATGCTTCTGCCAAGGCCTAATATTAGAAACACATTTCAAATAAACTTGTTTTTATTAATAATCACCATATCAGAAGCACAAATTAAAGATGTCCATGTCATATAAATTGATGATGCATGGGCACATTTGATGTATCAGTGGGAACACAGAACTAAAACGAATGCTATGGATGTGGGAGCATTAACCTTCTTGTCGCTTCAATTATTCTGGCATAAGTGGAGATCAATTGTAGTATTGGATTGATGCCAGGCGAATAAGAGAGTTGGTTCGGTAGTGCCATCGGATCTAGTTGGTTAGATACTGATCCTAGGCATCTGGATATAGCATGGATTTTTTTTTATTTCTCACTATAATTGTATTTAAATATATATTTCATGATTTTTAAACATTTAAATCATATTTTATAATACAAAAAGCATTGAAATGTTTTATGTTTTTCAATTATTACAAATACAACTAATAATATAAAAAATATTAAAATGTTTTATTCTTTTTTATTTAGTTTTACAGATTATATAATTTAGTCTTATTTTAGTTTTAAATCATTATTTTATCAATTTTCAAATCTAATTAATAATATAAAAAACATTAAGAAGTTTTACCTTTTTTTATTTAATTTTACAATTTATATAATTTAATCTTATTTAATTTTAAATCATTATTATTTTTATTATGAATTTTCAAATTCACTAAAAACAGGGACTATCAAATCATTATTATTTTTATTATGAATTTTCAAATTCACTAAAAACAGGGACTATCATTGCCTTGCAACACTTATTTTATATGATCCAGAAGAAACCCATTCATTTATAAATAAAAAATATTCTCTTAAAAGAGGACAACTGCCATTACAATCCTTGACAACTTTTATTAAATTATAACTCCCGGCTTAGTACACGGTAAAAAAAAATATTTTAACAAAACCTACAGGAATTTGTAGAAAGCTTGAAACTCGAATACCTTTCTTTGGTATTGGCCATGATCGAGTAACCCTTAAAAAGCTGGAAACTCAAATACCTTTCTTTGGTATTGGCCATGATCGAGTAACCCTAAAATTGTTTCAACCTGTATAAAGAAAAAAGAGATTTTTAGTATGGTGTAAGTTTGAACTGAGGTTTAAAGAAATAATTAAAGCCTTAGTAATTTACCTTCAGATCCTAAAGGATTTTTTCCAGTTAAGTCGGGAGTACGCAAGAGCGGTTCATGTAGATTAAACACGTGATCTGGAAATGTAAGCACATATGTGATGTGATTATGAAAGGTTAAATAACAAACTAAGTATAAAACAGATTGACCTCGAGTTTCGTTGAACATGGAATCTTGAAGAGTAGCTGGAGGCATAACAAGAGATGAAACATCAATAATTTTGATGGGTTTACTCACGAATAATGGAAACCCGTCATTAGATTGATATCCAAGAATTATATGTAATGAAATGAAGCGAAAACAATTACATTATTAATGAATAGAGAAAATCACGAGGCGTTGTGTGCAAATGGTCACAAAACGCATATGTAGTCCCTTAAAAGGAGAGAACAACATGAATGCATGCATGTTTGTAGGAACATATACACATGTCCTTAATAACACACACACATTCCTATCAACATCCTTATGTGGCACAGTGGGGACTTTAGAGATTTTTTTAACCTCTATGAACAAGAATACCTGCAGGTTTCCAGGTACGTGCACATGCTCCTGCAAGTGTTCATTCCTGTTGACCCCCTTACCACTTTTTCCTCATCCAACTTTATGCACACACCTTAAAATCATTCCCCGCATCTAATTCAACTTTTTCTATGATTTAAAGTTCCACTTGATTGATGAAATCTTATCATCCTCTCAATAAATTACTCCATTATATACACATCGTTGATCTATTAATATACAAAATTATAAGCTAGATCAATATAAACATGATGAACATTAGGGTCTGATCTCAATCAGTGTCTAGAAACAACATATCAGTCTCCTGTAATCTAAATAAGAAAAAAAAAATCTTGCCTGAGAGGGGAAATGAGGAAGCAAATAGAATAATAATTCGTGAAAGATGAAGACCGAAATAACTACCTTGACCTCTTAAGAAAGAAAAATATAAATATAAAATAGGACTATAAAGACTATGGAGTGTGCTAATGTTGGTCATGAGGAACCCGACAAGGACATAGACCCAAACAACCCATGTGAGCAACTGCAATAGCAGATTCCGCCAATGGCGAATGAATGGAAAAGTTTTGAGTGAGATGCCATGAAGATGATATAAGCATATCACCACATTCAAAATATATGCATTTTGTGCCTCACGAGTCTCCATATTGTGTTTTAACTAACTAAAATCCTCATCCTTTGGAAACATTGCTAAGGCTTCCATGGTTTTGGTATGCCCAATAAGTTTCAAAGTTTGGAAGAAATTCGATTCCTGAGTCCTGGTACAACCAAGATTCGGGGTTATGCCTCCCGCATACAAGAATTAACTAATTCATAGGTATCTTTAGGTAGGGGGGTTAGGTTAGGACCCTAACATTGACAGTCTATTGGGAACCTTCAATATTCAAAATATATGAATGCCATTGATAATGTATCGAGCTCCTCTACAATTATATGTCAGAATATATTGAGCAACCTTTTAAGTCCTATGAAGTTAGCGTAGAAAATCTATGCTAATCTAATTGAAATCTTCTTCTCACATTTGAATGTTTACCCTCTAGATATAATACAATAGGTAAACTCTTATAGCTCTAAAACTCCAGCCATTATAGTTCTAACATGTTCTTCATTTTTTTATTCCAAAGGTCTAGGTCACTTTTTGAGTCCAAATATCCACACTACAACAAGATAAAATGGTAAAATACCATAATCTCTTCGGTCAAAGTGGATGGTTATATCGATCAACAGGTTCTGAGTAGTCGACTAGAAAACCGAAAGGCCATGGACTGGTTTTAGTGAAACTATCGAGTGCACGGGATGAAGGGGGAATTAATTTCCTATAGAACCTGTATGAAGGGTATACAATTTTACACATCATACATGTTCAAAAAGTTTGTCTTCCTAATAATTAACTTTATTATATCCACATATTGTCACTTTATTAAACCCCGTTATTATAATTTGTAATATTTTTTATAGTAAATTTAAAAGATAGTTTTCAATAAAAAGGAAGTTTGTGCACTTATTCTCTTAATTCTATTGACACTCATTATATTTACATCATTATATTTATTATATTTTTAATTTGTAGTTAGTTTCATGAAAATATATAAATTCATGTGATTTTAAAATATTGAAATACATGGGAGGACTTAGAAGCTTAAGAAAACAAATTTATCCTTTTCATCAAACAAAAATAAGAAAAAAAAAATTAATAATTTGTTTTATAGTTTTAAAAATGATAGGATGTAGAGATTGAATTTAAAGCGTAGTTTATACAAAGCATAGTTTGTACAGTTTGGTATAAATCCTAGTTTAAATCTCATATTTTTAGCCGAAATCTCCAGAGTACAACATACATTACAACATAACATGTGTCTCATCAGAAGATTGGGCTGAGTTAAGTCACTCATCAACCATAAAATTACAAATCCAATCTCAGATTAGAATAACATCAATTTAGAAAACATCTTAAAAAATTCCTTTATGAATTACATAAAAAATGTGTAACAAAGCAACATAAATAATTTATTTTGTTAATTATCACCCAGGGGAAAATGTACAGAAAGCAAATTTATCTAGACAAGTTACTTAAAAAGAAGAAAAATAGACAAATTGGGATTAAGTCTAAACAAAATTGTTGTTTTCGAAAAAATGAGGTTGTTTAGATCAAATTAAAGCATATTTTATGAGAACGAAAAGTTAAAATTTAAAGCGTAAATTGTATAATATTCATTCCGATTTGATAATAAATTTGTTTTGAAACAATTTATGGATTGATAAGTCAACCACCGAACAAACTTTTGGAATAACATGGTGAGTGGGATTAAGATGAAACAAAATTACAGCTGGACAACTGAATGAAATGTCATAAACTACGGGTGAGCGTTGATATTTTCATTGTGTATAGGAGGATTATAAGGGGCCATTGAACGAACTTGTTAAAGAAGTTGGTGTCGGCGATGGTTGCTGGCGGCGGCGGTTGCTGAGGGTGAAGGCTCTTTCTTCCATCTCGATTCATCATACCCACAACGACCATGGAGCGGGCTGGCGGCGGTGGTTGCTGAGGGTGAAGGCTTTTTCTTCCATGTCGATTCATCATACCCACAATGGCCATAGAGCTTGCTGGCGGCGGTGGTTGCGGAGGGTGAAGGCTCCTTCTTCCATCCCGATTCATCATACCCACAGACCGTATTCAGATGGCAGTTGTGGCAGCCGATAAACTTGCCTGGATAAAGGTGTCAGTTGTTGCAGCATTCCTACGTGGTCGTAGAAAGGTCGTATTTGTTGCAGTTACGACATCATTCTTTCCCGAATTATATTTAAATTTGTATTATCAACATTTCTTTTTATATTTCTAATATGCAGGAGACTCTTACTCTCAAGATCCATCCATTTTTTCTTCTAATTCAACGGGGGTTGACGATGCTGCTCCTTCTTCTTGTAGTAATTGATTCGGCACCAATTGCACACAATTATTCTCCATGTTATTACTTTCTCCTCTTAAATTGATTCGAATTAAAGAGTGTCTCGTTTCAGATTTATGCTTTGAGTCCATGTTATTACTTTCTCCTCTTAAATTGATTCTCGTTTCAGATTTATGCTTTGATTTCTCGGCTCTTGTTTCAAATTTATGCTTTGTGATTCATGGCTCTGCGTTTAGAGAGTGACTATTTTTAAAATTAAAAACATAGTTTTACACAGTTTTAGAGAAAATGTCTTGAAAATGGCAAAACAAAGCTTAATTATCTTTTTTGATATGTTTA
This sequence comes from Picea engelmannii, assembly GCA_009831015.1. NCBI lineage: Eukaryota > Viridiplantae > Streptophyta > Pinopsida > Pinales > Pinaceae > Picea > Picea engelmannii. The sequence goes on from ML778065.1 coordinate 168,240, forward strand.
ACCACTATTGTGGTATTTATAGAGGTTACAACTTGAGAGGTCGACCACTGGAAGGGTCGACCTCCTCTAAAAACAACAAATCGCATTGAATGTATCGTATCCGTCGATGACTTCTAGAAACTAAGAGAGCCAATAAACGCTCAGCATAACAACTCAATCTAATTTGTCAAAATCTCAATAGCTGAAGGCCACAAGCACAAGAAAAATCCATGTCTCTGATTTTCCCATCGCCAGCCACCGATATGATAACCGCCAACTCGCCCATGGTTTGAGTGCAGAATGGAGTGTCGTATGCAGTGCCAAATGGAGTATCGGATGCAGTACCAAATGGAGTGTTGGATGGAACCATTTCATGTGATTTTTCCCTGTGACACACAGATAGCGCATTAGCTTCTTGAAATCATTAAATCAAACTGAATTAAACTTAAACCCATCATAAAACATCAATCATACTTACTTGGTATAAGCTATCGTGATTTGATACAAAAATCCTTCAAAACTTCTTCAAAATAAGAAAATATATATATAATATTGGTCAAAAAGATCTAATCATCATCATTAAATTAACCAAAGTGTGAAACCAAGACCATTATAGCTCTAACATGTGCTTCATTTTTTTATTCCAAAGATCTAGGTTATTTGTTGAGTCCAAATATCCACACTACAACAAGGTAAAATGGTAAACCACCATAATCTCTTTGGTCAAAGTGGATGGCTATATCGATCAACAAGTTTCGAGCAGTGGACTACATAACCGAAAGGCCATGGGTGGGTTTTAGGGAAACTATCAAATGCACCGGATGAACTGGAACTTAATTTCCTATGTGAAGGGTATAAAATTTTACACATCATACATGTTCATATGTAACTCCCTGGCGAGGGTGGTTGCTGAGGGTGAAGACTCTTTCTTCCATCTCGATTCATCATACCCACAACGACCATGGAGCTGCCATCTCGATTCAACATACCCACAACGACCATGGAGCGGCCTGGCGGCTGTGGTTGCTGAGGGTGAAGGCTCTTTTTTCCATCTCGATTCATCATACCCGCAACGGCCATAGAGCGGGTTGACGATGATGGTTGCGGAGAGTGAAAGCTCTTTCTTCCATCCCGATGCATCATACCCACAGCGGGCTGGCTGACCGGATCCAGGTGGCAGTTGTGGCAGCTGATAAACGCGGCTGAATACACGTATCAATTGTTGAACTTGTCCGGATAAAGATAAACGTGGCCGGATATAGCATTCCTACGTGGCCGTATAAAATTCGTATTTGTAATAATTGATTCTGCACCAATTCCACAGAATTATTCTCCATGTTTTTACTTCCTCCACCTAAATCGATTCGAATTAAACAGTGTCTCGTTTCAGATTTATGCTCTGATTTCCTGGCTCTTGTTTCAGATTTATGCTCTGTGATTCCTGGCGTTTAAAAAGTGTCTATGATTGATCTGGTGACATGTTTGTTCTTGTTATACTATATATCAATTATGGGCTAACCGCTTATAGTGTGTAGGTTGGTCGCGCAAACAGCGGGTAGGTGGGTTTTTATTTATTTAATTTTAGGTTTCATTTAAAGCATTGGTTTGTGAAGTTCATTTTTTTTTTAATATTAAATTATATTAAATTAAAAAAAAAAAAATAATATTAAATATATTAATTTTTTTAATTTCAGTGTTTTATTGAAGATCACTATATTTGTATATTTACTTAAACTATATTAAATGTAGGTTATTGAGAATGATTTTATTTACATAATAACAATAATAATAATAATCTATTCTTAAGGTCACAGTGAAGCCACACCAAATTGGTGTATGCTACTCTGTTGCTTGTAGGACAAGGGATCCCCTTCACTCAACAATTTGACACATAAATTCTATGAAGTTATACATACCTTACCTCTCTCTAGATTTGAACTTGTGACTTATTTAAATAAAAAAAAAAATTGTCCACTTAATAACTTATTCCATTATATTCACATTTCTTGACTTTATTAAACAATATTATTATAATTTATAATAATTTTTTTATTAAATTGAAAAGAGAATTTTCAATAAAAAAAAGTTTTTACACTTATTCTCTTCACACTTCTTATATTTACATCATTATCTAAACTATATTTTTAATTTTTAGTTTGTTGCTATACATTAACAAGTGTTGTATAGCAGCTTAGTCCCTGCCGCCCAAGTTTTAAAATATGAAAATATAATTAAATAATTATATTATTAATAATATAAATTTATTAAAAATAAAAAATTATTAATAATATATATCTTATGTAATTATTTAAATCCTATAATATATTAGATTATATTTAAATCTTATGATATATTAGATTATACTTTAAGGGCATAAGAGATAATTATTATTATTTTTTTTTTTGACAATAACGGTTAATGGAGTTTTATTTTAAAAGGGTAATGACAAAGTCACCGAAAGAGTTATAACTAAATCGTTTTCAGGAGGCTCTAACTGGCGTTTCTGATTACAGATTTTTAATTCTTACAAACCAACTAATGCTTTAAACTCGTTGTATATGGAGGCTTCTATACAAAATGCCTACGCCACAGAGTTATTCGAGAAAATCTTTCTTGGATACATCTTTACGACCCGAAATTCCTTGGAACCTCCTTCTGGGGCGTATCGTGCTCTAGGTGCTAGTTCAGGGTCAGTTCTTCCATTTGGGTATCGAGCTTGAGGACTCGTGCTTCAAGATTATCCTTTGGATCTTTGTGCTCATGCCAAACCTGGTTCACTCCCTTAATGAAAATGTTTTTGGTCTTTGTGATGTCTGCATCTAGCATCCCAAATGTTGATTTTCTTTCTGTTCCCTGGTATCCAAGTGAGGTTAGACTTTAAGAGTCGCAGAGCTTTTAGACACAGATTGAAAATTGGAGACCCTTTTGCCGTGTTTGCGGGCCGATCAAGGCATTTTTTTGTCTGGCCATGGAAGTACTTCTTCCATATCTCTTTTTTTCTACTAGTGGATTTCCCCAAGACGAGGTTCCAAAGAATCTTGGCTCCTAGAGAAATATTTTTTGAATTGATGTCTCTGAATTGGAGGTCGTCTTCTGAGATTGGCTTGGTGACTTTCACCGAGCTTATAAGATGCATCTTCTTCCCATTTTTCTTTCCTCCCTCCCACAGAAACCGTCTAAATAGAGCATCTATTTTCTGAATCGTGGTGGTTGGGGCTAGGAACAATGAGCTTTGATAGATCGAGATGCTTGCTAGAACCGCTTTTATGAGAAAAACTTTACCTGGGAGGTTTAACCATTTTTTTCCCCAAGATTTAATTCTTTCTTTTAGTTTGTCTATAAGAGGGATCCATTAAGAAGCCTTTGGATTGGTCCTGAAAATTGGCACTCCCAAGTACTTTAAAGAATCCTAGTTGGTGAAGCTTTCCATTCCTAGGACTCTTGAGATCTCCAACATTTCCCTTGGAGAGGTGTTCCATGCATAGATATTTCTTTTGGGAAGGCTAATTTCACTTCCTGAGATCTCATTATACATGTCCAGCTTGAATTTAAAACTTCTAGTTGTCTGCACACTTACACCTCCCAGTAGTAAGGTATCATCTGTGAATTGGGCGTGGTTAATGTCTTTTACACCAGTGGTTATTCTCAAGCCCATGAGATTGTTCTGAAGTTGGCAATGGTCGAGTTGAAAGCTGAGCACGGAGGCTTGTATAGCATAGAGAAGCTGGGAGAGGGGGCAACCTTGTCTGAGGACCCTGGAAGCTAGAAAGAACTTTGTTTCTTGGCCATTTACTAGAGGGGTGACCTAGTGGGATCCAATGCAAGATTTTATCCAATTTATAAAGGCTGGAGAAAACCTAAAGTTTTCCATGACTTTAAACAGAAATTGATGCCTAACTCTGTCAAACGCATTTGCAAGATCAAGTTTTAGCTTGTATAGCATAGAGAAGCGGGGAGAGGGGGCAGCCTAGTCTGAAGCCCCTGGAGACTAGAAAGAACTTTGTTTCTCGACCATTTACTAGAGGGGTGATCCAGTGATATCCAATGCAAGATTTTATCCAATTTATAAAGGCTGGAGCAAACTTGAAGTTTTCCATGACTTTAAACATAAATTGATGCCTAACTCTGTCAAACGCATTTGCAAGATCAAGTTTTATAATCATACCTTTGTCTTTTCTTTGAATGCTTGAATGTAGTTCTTCCTGAACCAGAATGATGTTATCCACTATTTGCCTTCCTTTGATGAACCCAACCTGGTTTTTCGGGATGATAATCGCGAGGATTTTTTTTAGTCTGCTGGCTATAATTTTTGTGATTAACTTGTAGCCCGCGTTGCAGAGAGAGATAGGCCGGAATATTTCGAAACTTATTGCTCATTTTTCTTTCGGTATCAATGTTAGGAAGGATGAGTTTGTTCCCATTCCTATTTTGCTGCATCTCTGAGATTTCAAAACCATTTTTAAAAGATCTAATTTTATTATATCCCAATAGTTTTGATAGAATATGGTCATGTAGCCATCTGGGCCCGACGCTTTATACGGGTTCATTTGATCCATGGCCTCTTTGATTTCTTGTATCTTTACATGCGCTAATAACTTAACATTGGCGACATCTGGGATAATGGTTGGAACTAAGGAGAGAGGGTGGGAATTTGAGTCGATGAGGGCCGATTGAGTCTCCATGTAAAGACTTTTGAAGGTTTCGACAACTGCATTCTTTATATCTTCAAAATCTATTACTACCGGATCCTAAACATTAATTTATTTGACCGTCTTGAATTGTTTTCTTGCTTCTGCTTGCTTGTGGAAGTAGTTGGTGTTTTTGTCTCCAGCTTCCAGTGAGAGGTTTCTTTATTTCTGTTGCCAATACCCTTCCTCCTCTCTACAGGCTTGGTGCCATGACCTTTGGAGGTGGTCCTTTTTTTCCGAGGGTTTCTTGAGTTGTCTCTTTTCCTTCCATTTCTAACTAGTGATCTTCAAGATTTTTTTGTGCTTCCTGCCTTTTAACAGTTGTATTCTTTTGGGTTTTACCCCATTCTTTTAGCACTTTCTTGAGCTTTATAAGATTTTCTTCCGAGACATAAAACAAGGATCCATAGACCTTTTCATTCCATATTTTGGAAACTAGGTCCTTGAAACCCCCAGAGTGAATCCAGGAAGGACTGAATCTGAAAGGGATTGGTCCTAGATTTCTGTCCAACAAAATATCTATTAGGATTATTTTATGATTGGAAACACTATGCGACAGGATTTTAGAAGAGATAGAGAGACCTAGGAGCAGGAAGGAGCTTTGGACTAAGAATCTGTCTAGTTTGGCAACAATATTCCCTTTCCCCACTCTCGTATTTTTCCATGTGAACTTTCCTCTGGTTGGTTTAATATCCTCCAAATCCCAGTCTAACACAATGTCCTCTACCCATTCCCTGGCGGGGTCTCTCACAATGGACCCATGTTTTTTCTCTTTCACGGAAAGGGTTACATTGAGATCCCCCCCAATATTGATATTTTCCATGTCATTTGAGTTTACAAATTCTTTAATCAATACCCAACAATTTTTTTTTTTTTTTCGAAATTAAGACCGAGACATAAAGATTGAAAAGACTTACCGGTCGACCCGTCTCTTTTTGTAATAGGCTATTGAAAACCCAATCCATGCATGCTTCATATGAGATTAGATCATATTTTGAGGTGTCCCAGAAGGTTCCAAGACCTCCCGAGGCACCTCTTGCACTAACTTCTATTCCTTGGCCTTTTTTCCAAATGACTTTGCTTGCTTGGAGGAAGTCTTGTTCCTCCATATTTGTCTCCTAGATTAGAAGGATCTTGAGGTTTGACATTCTAATTAAATATTTGAGGGATTCTTCCTTTGTACAACTACTGAAACCCCTACAATTCCAGGAGGTTATTTTCATGATTTATTTGCGAGGGGGGGGGTATTGGCTCCTTTGTGAGCCTTAGTCTGCTTTCTTGTCGCTCTTACATTGATAAGTTGATTGATTGTTGGCTACAATCCACTGAGGACATCTTTGTAAGTTTCCTTTTCCCTTTCTTATTTTTTGGATTTCCTTCCTCTGCCTTCTTTTTTGGGTGTGACAGTGGAACCACTTGCATTTGTAGAGTTTCTATTAGTGGACACCTCTCTTGATTTTGCGTCGAGGTCTTCTTCTTGTTATGCGATGGCCTTCCCCTACCCTTCATTACTTTCAAGCCCTGGTTGATCTGCTAGATTCTCTTGTGATCGTTGGGAGGTCTTTTCTTGTGTTTCTATTTCATTGGGAGGGGCCTCCTTTGGATCCTCGCTTGGTGCTTTCTCTGGTTTCCCTTGCTCTCTTAACACAAAAAAATTGTTTCCTAATGAGGGTGCCCCTTTCTGAACTCCCGGCTCCTTGGGTTGTGTTGTTCTTTCCTTTGCATTTAGTTTTTCTTTATATTTGGATGTTTTTTTCCCCTTTTTGCCCTGTTGCCATCCTTCCCCTTATTCTTTCTCTTGATTAGGATTTTTTGGACAACTCCTCGAAAAGTTGTCGTATTTATGGCATCCCATGCATTTAAAAGGTAATTGTTCGTAGTCTAGTTTCTGGTAGTGTTGTTAGTATCCAACCTTTATCTTTACTACCTTTGGGAGGCCAACCTCTAGGTCCACTTCCATGCATATGCGTGCATAGGGGTATTGATATTTGGAGTTGCCTTTGTCAATATACTACCCGAGCCCGTTTCGAATTGTTTGGAGTGAGATAGGGTTCCAACAATGGATCGGGAGTTTGGGTAGGCACACCCAGATTGGAACTTCCTTGGTCACTTCCACCGGAGGGTCAAATTCAGGTGTCCATCGGTTTAGATACAGTCCTTGCATTCCCATAAAATATGGGTCGTTCCTGAAGATTACATCTTTGTTGTCCTTTGAGGTGAATTCAAAGATGTAGAACCCTCTTCCCACCACATAACATGTAATGTTGTTCTACATCAACGGTCGCCAATTCCTTTGAATCCAATTATTAGTAGATATGGTTAATGTCCATAAGCCCATGAATTGACCCACCAAACCACGATCGAATAAAGAGACAGCTACCCACATTGGTTATTTCGGAGGGAGATTGATTTCTGGGATTGAATCCAGTTTATTAACAAAGCTTGGCGGAGCTGCGGGGGTGTTATAACCCTAAATTGCACCACACATGCTTACCTAGCATCAGGCCAACTCATATCCCTTCTTTGCCAAAACTCTGCTAAACAACTCTTTGAAAATCCTCTTATGTCAAGGCCCATGCGCCCTAACCCATTACTGCACGCGTGTGCACGCTGGCTGAGTCACTACAGCCCGCGTGTACCTAACAAAGCATGAAAAGAGGAAATTTGCCAACGGAACAAAAAGATATGGGTAAGTTAACTAAAACTCCCGGCCATGCATGATCGAGGGTTTGTCCAAAACCCTAGCTCCTTCTACCCTATAAAATAAGGGGTAGGGGTACCATTTGGAGGAGGAAAAAATATAGCGAAGAAACTCTGCCCATTTACGTAATCCATTGTTCCAACCCTTTAGCCTTTCCTCATGCCAAAGGAGATTTAATGCAAAGTAGTTGAAGGACAGAAGAAGAGGAGCCCAGGATCAAGTTCAAGGAGCAGTGGCCAGTCTTAGCTTTGATTGTAAGTTGATTCATTTTCAGTAATAAAAAGAATACTTTTCCTGTCCCAATGCATGAATTGTCTATGGTTTGGTTAATTTATGCTTGACTTCTAACCCTTGAGTAGAGAAGTAGCATGCATGCATAGTTGTTGTTTGTCTTGAGTGCAGGTCATATGTGGAAGGAGCAGCGCAAGCAAGTAATCGAAGAGCAATGGAGGATCTACATCGAACATCGGTAATAAGGTTAGTGGTCCTTTTCCATGCATTTACTGTGAAAGAGGGGTTTAAGTCTTGGGTTGTAGGTAAAAAAGTAATTTCTTTTCATTCAAAATCTGTATGCAAGTCTGACCCTAGTTTGCTAGTCCGTAGGGTGTTTTTCCCAACAATAGAATTGGCGACCGTACTGGGGATAATACTCTTTAGGGTTTCTGGATTTATTTAAATTTTTTGGGTAGTTTAAAGATTAGATTTTCTATTTTTCTTTGCCTATCTTTTTCTGTAAGGTATGAGCTAGCAGGGAGCCTGGTTCTTCATACCATTTTTCCCTGACTTTTGCTTGACGGTAGTTGTCGGGACACACAGAGGTACACGCGGCCTGTAGAAGGCCTGCACACGTGTACCTGCACCCTATCCTCTTACAACCCGCGTGTGAACGCTAGCTGTAGAGATAGCAGTAGCGTGTAGGGGTTCAGAGAAATTTAGAGGCAGTCCTCCTCTTGCCTGTCAGAATTATACATTCTCAGGGGGTTTTCTGGAATCTTGTCTGAGTCTTGCTAGTTCACAGTCCTATCTCAGATTTTTTTTTCTCCTTATTATTCCTTGCATTATTTTTCTTTTCTGTTAGAAAGAGCATCCAAGCCTTCAAGGGACCCTGGTTATCAATACCAGAGGCCTCTTCCTGGTCTGGACTGCCTGTTTTCATTTTTGTCTTAGAATTTAGACATACACGCGGCCTATACAAGGTCAACCCGTGTGTACACGCTTCCTGTTTCTGCTCAGCACGCGTTTGCATGCGTGTTGTTTTAGTGACAATAACGTGTTTGACAGGCTACTTTTTGTTCAGGGTGAGGCAGTCATCCCCTCCTTTGATGAGAAGTATTCCTCTCAGGTGTTTGAGTCTAGGGTTGAAAAGTCATTAGGTTAGGTCATATTACCCTTAGCCTATTTTTTCTCAGTTAATATTTGACA
>ML778065.1:177034-226949 GCA_009831015.1 Picea engelmannii
AAAAAAAAAAAAAAAAAAAAATTGGTTTTTAGACAAGCGTGAGAGTCTTTGTTTTTTTTTTATTGCCATTATGTGATTCTTTACTCTGATTCTTTGCGATCTGCACTTTAATCCAGAATTTGTTTTTCTTGGTTTTGTGCTTGTCAGTATTTTCCCTTTGTTTCTTTACTAGCACTTAAATAAATAAAAAAATCTCTTTTCATTATTTTCTTTGGTTGAAGAGTGTGTTTCTACATCATTAGCTAGGGAGAAGTCTTTTATTTCATAAGTTTTTGCAGTGAATTTAGAGCATAAGTAGCTCGTAGTCAAGTGAAATTCCTTTAAGTTTACTGTATAAAATCTTAGAAAAATTGAAAAGAAAAATAAATCTTTCTTTGTGAAAAGTTGCTGAAATTTTGCATTTAGTAAAAATCTTTTGTTTTCAGCTTTTTTCATTCATTTTTTCTTTCGTCTTTACACATCATCAGTTTCACCTTCATACCCCTTGACGTAATAAAAAGCCTTAAAAGCAACACTAATCTTAAAATCTACTATACTTTTATGTTTGTAGGGTTCACAAACTAGTTCAGGATTAGGGCCTTGAATTAGGTTGGAGAGGAAACTCTTCAAGGCCACTCAAAACCAAACGTTAGAGTCTGAGGTAGGGAGTGTCTAAGTCCAGTTTCGTGGAAGTTATCTAGGACCCCCCTCTAACACAGGGGATAAACACGAGGTCGCGTGCAAAAAGGTAGTGGAGATAACCCCTCCAAATCCGGAGTAGTCATAGTGGAGAACACATATCGAGGGCTTGTTTTGGGATTTCGTCGTTTGCATTTTCCACGGGGCTTTGTGGGTCTCGAATCCATTCGAGGTCCTCAACTGTCTTCTTGACCATTTTCTCTCGATACCCTTGATAGGTTTCGGGCTTGATACCCTGCTCATTGTGGTCTACCTGACTTTCGACTGTACCCGCATGGTGATTGTTCGTGTGTTGGCAACCTAGTTGCCAATCTTTTTAGGGACATACACGGGTGACTGCGGGGGTATACCATGGTACCTAGGACAGAAATTGGGCCACGCTTTGCACAGTATACCTGGAGGGTGCTTCCGTATTCGATTTTCACTTGCACCGGTAAGTTGCTCTAGTGTTGGTTGTTGTAACTGTTCTTCCAAATAGTTTAGTGATTGCTTGTCTTATCTCTTAGGGGATTCTTTTTAGTGTGTGTTACTTTTGAACATGTAGAATACCTTAGCGTGTCTTGGATCTTCTCGCACAGTGGAGGATCTCAAGCTCCACTGGTCTCGAAAGCTTATGGGCCTGCCGCTGGTTACACTGGAGCCACCCCCGCCACCATTAAGGCAGAAGCTAGACCAACAAGGGTCTCTCGAAGCGACCGAGTTACAAACCTTTGTGCTCGAACAACTCCCAGAGGAATCAACCACCAATCTTGGCTCGGTTGAAACCCCAACCACTGATATCTCGGCATCGTTTACTGAACCAATCCAATTTCATGAACGTCAGACAATGCCTCACACAGCTATGGAAACAAACGTTGTTACTTCTTCTGGGAATTCTTCCATTCCCACCACAGTTCCTACCACAGGAGAATCATCTCCTAACTTACCGTCGTCGGTCCGAGCCACCATGGTCTCGGCCGCAACTACGTCGCAAAGTGGACCGAACCCATCTATGGAGGTGGCCACAACCCCCTTCACACCTAGTACGATAGGCCCTTCGTTCTCATACGGTATGCCTAGTTCGGGTACAAGTCCTGCACTAACCTACTCCACTTTACAGACTTTGGGTCTGGGGGCAGGGAGCTCTAACGCTCCTCTGCAAGGTCAACTTGGGGGCACTCCTATCCCTTTCAGTGCTTTTCCTTACGTAGGAGGTCATATCCCTCCTTCGTCCCCTTTGCTTGGTGGTCTGCATCAGCAGTCCGTCGAGCAACCTACACACACTAGTTTATTTGGAGCAGGGAGTCAAGGAACACCTGCGCACAGTATGCTGATAGGTTCGACACCGCTTGTTTGGAATGGGACGTTTGGTAACAACACTTTCTCATCAACTGCTTTCCTGCCTGGAGGCAATCCCATTTTTGGACAATCCACTCCTGCGCAGGGTACTATTCCTGTGCAGGGGGCACATATAGTAGGACCTTGGAACTCAGGACAAGGATCCATTCCCTCCTCTGGAATGTCATTCTGGGGTAATTCTTTCCAGAGTCAATGGAACCCTAGATAGACCACTATGCCTCTCCCATCAGGAACGACATGCGGTAATCCTTCCCAAAGTCCTTCGAACACGATGCATGCCCAAGACCCTATGTCCTTTATGGGAAATCAGTCGATGATTTCTCCACAGATGCAAAATCCTTACGCTGGTCATGGCCATGGTTTCTACCAGAATCCGGGCCAACAGCCAAACTTTTCCTGGCAACCTGGTGCCAGTCAAACTCCAAGACCCTTTTTCTCAGGTTATCAACAACAACCCAAACTACCATTCCTGGCAACTTTACACTTGCCAGATTTGACAAGGTTGTTAAATGATCCTATTTGTCACGATCCACGTTGGCCTCCTATGCCAATGAAGTTGCCTTTGGACATTCCAAAGTTCGAGGCCAAGCCTAATGAAGATCCAGGTGATCATGTGACTACCTTCCATCTTTGGTGTTCATCTAACTCATTGAAATATGACTCCGTACAGTTGCGATTGTTTCAACGCACTCTTATCGGGAGTGTCGCGAAATGGTACATCGAGCTCGATCACTCAAGATACTCTTCTTTTGGCGAATTGGCGATGGCCTTCCTTAACCATTTCCAGTTACCTGTGAGATACGACATGGGCACAGAGCTTCTCGCCAATTTTGAATAGACAACAGCGGACCATATCTCTGATCATATCCGAGAGTGGAGACGTCAAAAGAGTTTAATCAAAGTACCAATCCTACCAGCATTCCTGCTAGAGTGGTTCCTTAAGTATTTGGTCCCCCAGTTGTCTAAAGATGTCGCAACGTCTGGAGTTTTCTCCGAAGAAGATGCCATCATGAGGGCTCAACAGTTTGAGCTCATTTATTCTCAGTCTAGTTTATTATACAACATCTTTCCGGATGCACCACATTCAATACTAGATAAAACTAGACAGAGAGTTGGACCACATGCTGATGGTATTGTTCGTTCAGCGCAAACCAAGCCCGCTGAGCAAATGACAAAAGAGTTGCAATAGTTATCCATTCAACACACAGCGGCCAACCAAACTACTGCTTTGGCTGCTCCCCCTACCCAAACGTCGAAAGTACACTCCGTGTAGTCAACTAACCAAAAGGCCACCCAACATCCTGAAGGGAAGAAAAAACAACGAAAGAAGGGTAAGGGGGATAAAACACCCACTGATAATGCTGGCGGGGACACTACAGAAAAACGGAAGGCGAGGTATCCGTGCAACTTGTGTGTGGAAGACCACCCGACCCATCTTTGTCCTCGACTTGCAGAGGCCCAAAAGTTTGTCACACAACAACAACAGGCAGTGTTGACTAATCCTTTTCAACATGGGCAAAATTTAACTCAAGCCTCTACAAGTACAGAAGGGGGAAGCCAAGAAACCTGCCCTCCTCCAAACAATCCCTCATTCGCGAACATATATATGGTTAGGGGTGATGATTTCATAACGAGTAGAGCGCATGACTATAGTAAACCAAGCACTTCTGAGAAGGGTAAAGAAGATGATCTCCCATCTCTTCCTCTACAGATCAAGAAGACGTTGGGAGAAACAACGACATGCATTCCAAAGGGTTCATTTAAAAAAAATTCTCACAACCCAAACGTAAGGGCCACCCAGAATTACTCGGTGGTGGAGGATTTATCACAAACCCCTTGTGCGATGTCTGCTTTGGAGGTCCTCCAAAGCTCCCCTGCTCAGAGGAAAGCCTTGTTAACCACTTTGGGCTCTACTGAGACTTGTAACCCGGGTACCATCATGTTATATACAACCGACTTAAAACCTCGTCTGCCTTACCACGTAGCGTTTCAGATACTAGTGGCTCATCCCATGAAAACTTTTACATGTAATATCTTCCGCACGTTGGTCGATGAGGGTGCCTCGACATGCGTTATGTCGTTAGCATGTTGGAAGGCCATTGTCCAGCCCACTTTGTCTCCTTCACCTACTCTCCTCACTGCTTTCGACAGTCGTTCTTTCCGACCACATGGCATCGTTCCTTATTTCCCTGTGCAGTTAGGAGGGAAAACCGTGTGTGTCGAAGTGGAGGTAGTCGATGATCCCCTCGACTATAACCTCTTGTTAGGAAGGAGTTGGACTTATGCTATGCAAGCTATGGTTGCTACAGTTTTTCAAGTCTTGTTGTTTCCACACGAGGGTCGGATAATGACCATTGATCAACTGTCTTTCTCCAGGCCTGACCCAGCTTTGGGGGCATCCACGGTCCTTATGATTGATAATCCTCAACCAGGTGTTGTTAATGTAGGAGTTGGTTTGTGCCCGTACTTGATGGGTACCTTAGATTACCCACCTCCTCATGACGATGTCAAATTTATATCTAATCACCATAAAGTTGATATTTTTCAAGTTTCGTCATTCCGTACGACTTACTCTGAGGATCCTTGGATTCTTCCTTCCCCATCAGCCACGATGGATGAGACAGGGCACCCCGACATGTCTATGCCCTTGTCGGCCACTGAGGCAGTGTACTCTTTAGTCTAGAAAGCCTCAGCTAACCATGATCCGACTCCGGCACAAGAGTTGGATCCACTTCTAGAGCCTATTTGGGCTCAGAGTTCTCTCGCTAACGTCGATTCGTTAGACTTAGTCTTGCCTTCGGACGGAGCAATAATCAAAGAAATGACTATTTCGGACAAACCTTGGGAATATATTCATCACAGATCATATTTCCTCCCAGAGTTAAGTCGAATCGTGGTAGGAGAATTCACTGTTACCATGACGGGAGATCAACCATGTCCTATTAATCTCTTAGCTACGCAAGAAATTTATGCTAAGGGTAATATGGTGACTATCGCTGAGACTATACCCATCAACATCTCCCGAAACCCTGGCATCGTGGAGAATGTCTTCGTTGGAGCGGATTTCTCCCCCAAAGAGATTCAAATTTACATGGATCTTTTCAAAGAATTCCGCGACATTTTTGCCTGGTCTTATGAGGAAATGCCAGGTATCGATCCGAAAATAGTTGAACATGAAATCACAACGTATCCTGATGCCAAGCCTGTTCGACAAAAACTTCGTCCAGTCAATCCTAAGAAAGCAGTAGCCATCAAGATTGAGGTTGAGAAACTGCTAAAGGCAGGTTTCATTTATCCTATTCATTTGACTCAATGGGTGTCAAACTCCGTGCCGGTCAATAAAAAATAGGGAACGATTCGTGTATGTACCGATTTCTATGATTTGAACAAGGCATGTCCCAAAGATAATTTTCCAACACCATTCATTGACCAGATCATTGATGAATGTGCCGGTTGTGAAGCCTTTTCATTCATGGATGTTTTTTCGGGGTATAATCAAATCTAAATCAAACCTGAAGACCAACACAAAACGACATTCATTTTTCTGTGGGGTACATTCCCATATCGTAAGATCCCTTTTGGCCTTAAAAATGTTGGAGCCACATTCCAGCGGGCCATGTCTTTTACGTTTCATGACCTCAAGCATATAGTGGAGGCCTATCTAGATGATTTAGCATCACTCTCTTGCAAGCGAACGGATCATCCCACGCACCTTAGACTAATCTTCAAACGTTGTCGCTACTTCAGGATTTGCTTGAATCCAAACAAGTGCAGCTTCTGCGTAACGCCAGGATGTTTGTTAGGTTTCATCGTATCAACAATAGGGATCATGGTCGATCCTCTTAAGGTGGAGGCAATAATCCAGTTTCCCCCCCTACGCACAATCTTACAACTTCAGAGTCTACAAGGCAAGGAGAACTTCTTACGATGCTTCATCGCCAACTATGCCGAAATCACCAAGGGCTTTATGTGTTTGCTAAAGAAAGATGTTCCCTTTTTCTGGGACGAAGCTGCTCAACGCTCTTTCGACGCATTAAAACATGCCCTCACAACCACACCTCTACTAAGACCACCTAACTATAACAAAGATTTCTTATTATATCTAGTTGTCATAGAGTCAACCATAGGGATGGTTTTAGTTCAGGAAGACGATTCGTTTTCAGAATACGTGATCTATTACCTGAGCTGAGGCCTCGTAGAACCGGAACTCAATTATTCTCATATCGAAAAACTTGCATTGGCAGCAGTTCATGTTGTTCAATGGTTCCGTCACTATGTTCTGTTTCGTAAGACCACCGTCATTGTTGTCGTGAATACATTCTAGTACATGTTGACATGATGAGTTATAGGCAGAAAAATCAGTAGATGGATAGTCATCCTCCAAGAATTTGACTTAAACTTTGTTTCAGCAAAGTCCAATAAGTCATTGGTCTTCACAGAGCTTATTTCGGAACTTTCGATTGAGTCAGGTGATGTTGTGCCTGAGGAATCGCCTATCCGGGGGGATATGTTTTTTATTGCATCTTCATACCCTTGGTACGGAGATATACTTATCTATCTCCAGAATTTTAAGTGCCCCACCTCTGCTTCTCGTGACGAGTGTCGGCGGATACACCATTAGGCTAAGAATTATCTCATACTCGTTGATACGTTGTATCGAAGAGGTGTAGACTGCATCTTGCGTCGATGTCACTCATGAGGAGGCCATCATAGTGCTCAACGATTTTCATACTGGAGCATGTGGCGATCATTTATTTGGGTTGGCAACAACCCAAAAGATTCTACGAGCATGTTACTTCTGGCTGACACTTATCAAAGATTGTATCGAATTGGTCAAGAAGTGCCATTCGTGCCAAGTCTTCTCTTGGAAGATGAGGGCACATCCCGCTCCTATGTTTCCTGTCATCACAGTTGGTCCCTTCACTAAGTGGGGGATTGATTACACTACATGCAAATCCCCATCAGTAAGGGGGCACTGCTATATCATAGTAGATGTCGACTACTTCACTAAGTGGGTTGAAGCTATGCCAACGTTTAAAGATGATGGAGAGACTGCAACTCTCTTCTTATTCAACCAGATCATAGCAAGGTTCAGCATTCTGAGAGAGATTGTCACTGACCATGGCAGTCACTTTCAGAACCAAATGATGACCGAATTAAAGTCAAAGCTTGGGTTACAGCAGGAACATTCATCACCTTACTACCCCCAAGCCAATGGGCAAGTGGAAGCTGTAAACAAAACTCTTAAGACTATTCTACAACGAACTATCAACTCAGCCAAGTCAAATTGGCATTTGATGTTATAATCAACATTATGGGCTTACCAAACATCTGTTAAGAATGCAACCGATTTCTCACCTTTTCAACTCGTTTACGGGCTGGAGGCAGTCTTGCCCATCGAATGTCAAATCCCATCTCTAAAATTGGCAGTACAGTTATTGCCAGACTCTTCTTCGATTGAAGAACGGTTAGTACACCTTGAGCAGCTTGATGAGCAGCATCGCGATGCGGCCCTGGCCAATGTGGCTCATAAACATAAGGTTAAGTGTCAATATGATAGGTTTGTTCGTCCTCGGATTTTCTCTGAAGGTGACCTTGTCCTGGTCTACGACCAAGACAAGGACCCCTTGGGGGCAGGAAAGTTTAAACCCATGTGGTTCGAACCCTTCATTATAAAAGAGGTATTAAAAAAGGGTGCTTATCATTTGGTTGATTTTGAAGGGAATTCTTTGGCGGAGCCTAGAAATGGGCTCTACCTCAAGAAGTATTACTCATAGACAGGTCACTGTGGGTAACTTTTTGTAACATATGTATAGTCTTTGTACTATTACTTTTTAAGTTTCTTTTAAAGTGTTATGGACATGTCATTGATGTTATCTTTCATCAATATGGAAGATGTCAAGTGAGTCTGAAGTGTTCATTGGGTATGTAGATAGTGTTAGTCGACACACGCAGAGGCTTGCCTCCGCAGCTTGGGTAATATTTACACCACAAGGTCAGTTGTTATGTTCCAGACGTATATGCTTAGGTGACACCACAAATAATGTCGTCGAGTATAGTGAAGTTATTGAGTTTCTTCGTGATGCCTTGTCATTGGGTATCTCTCATCTTCGGGTCTATCTCGACGCTCAATTGGTTGTGTCGCAGCTAAACAAAGTATACTGGGTTCATGATCCAACTTTACACTGATGATTCCTTAGGGTACGTCTCTTAGAATGAAACTTTGATTATATTACATATTTTCATGTTCCTAGGAGATTACACCAAATTACAGATACTCTAGCTAATCAAATTTTAGATTGGCATCTCGCCCACATATAAAAAGAACATGGAAATAAACATGTAAATACATTTTTGCACATAGAATCCATAAGACAAAAAAAGATAAAAACCATATATAAACATCAAAAAATACTCAGAGTACATAGATGGATGCAAGCGCCTCAAAAATGGGAATAGTAACGAGTCACCAGGCTTATGCCCTCAAAAAATATATACAAGTAGATGCTCGTGGCACATCAAAAGTTTAAATCTGTTTAGGGCCTATGGGCCTTGTTATAATCATCCACAGCACGAGCTAAATGCCTAAACAATCGGACCCATGTCCGAGGTGCCACCACAACATGAGGTTGCATGGATGGCGGTAGGTCCTCTATCTCTTCCATCGGGACTGTGCGAGTGAGCACAGTAAAGTTCCACTCAACTCGTCTAAGGACCCTCTCGGCCTCTCCGACTGGGAGGTTCCTTTCTACTACTACTCCCCCAGCGGCGACAACCGCGGCTTCTGGCCATGGACGACGCTTGCTCCATGCATAGTCGACAGGTCACACGGGTCCCACATCTGCATGCAACAAACGTTTACCCATCAAATACTCCGGCATACAAAAAAAATGATATATATAACAAAAAGACATAAAAATTACATATGCAAACCAAAAAACTACAAGGGTGGAGACTTACCCATCTCCCCTCGCTCCTCACCAGGAGGCACAGATATCTCGAGATCTCTAGAGAAATCTATCCCTGCATACGGGTAGTCCTCGATAACAGGGATATCTCGTGACATCGAAGCAAAGAAATTATCGTCGAAGGACTCAATGGTCCTTCCGCCACCCTGTCGCGGCAGTAACACTACCCATATACACACTGCAGGGAAAGAGGCCTGATGTCCCCGTACTACAACCCGAGGAAAAGAACGAACACAAGATGGTCCCAAACCCAAAGTTCCTCTGTGTCCGCTGTCGGCAATCTGCCAATTGCCTCTTCATGCACTCAAGCAGTGTGGTACTCCAGTCAAAAATTTGTGCATTCATGCACTAGATGGCACAGTTCATATGTGCGTGCAAAGCCTGATGCACGACTGCTAAGCCGGTAATCCGCCCAATCAGTAACAAGATAGTCTACAGTGCTAAGTTAGTAATCTTGCTAATGGGTTCCTGGGAGCCCACACATTTGGTCCCAGCCTCACAGTGCTCAGCTATCAATTCCAAGATCTTTCTTGGCCCCGCAGGAAAAGTCTGGAAGTTGACTGGCTCCCCTCTCCTTGAGAGGCCATTCAGAAAGTAAATATCCTTGGTGGTGGGCACCAATGATTGCCCCTCTAGCATAAATGCCTCTGCATAAGGATGCCAATAGTCAATTAAGGCATTCAGTAACCTTGGTTGTGCGTGCATAAACAGACATAGAAAGAATTTGAGTAAACCGCATTGCATTAACACGGCCACAACATTCAGATCTGCAACAACCAACTCATTGATTGCCTCATGCTCCCTTTCCCTCCACTGGACATACATCCTGCTAACACAACAAGGTAAAGGAGGGTCAATACTTCCTTTTAGTTTTCTTTTTCATCATAAAAGGGAGGTACACGCGGGCTGTAGAGGTGACAGTCGCATGTACACGCGGCCTGTCCAGAGACAGCCCGCATGTACCTAGGGCTGACCTTTTTAAGGTTGACGCCCACCCAAAAAACCAACTAAATAATTAAATTAAAGTATTGAATAGCTAGGTAAGGGAGTTTGTACTTACTTGGTCCAAGAATAAGTTCGTTTCGTCCACTGTATCTCCCGGAATCACTATCTTTGGCAAAGGGGGTCTTTTGGCTCTAGAGTCAATTTCCAAATCAACAATGGTGATAATGAGCTGCCAGCTTCTATTTATAGACATTTTGGCCTCTTTTTGTCACTTTTTTGGCCCCCTTTATCAGTTTCTTTATACCAAAATCCATTTAAAGTGATCCAGGAGTTACATGGGAGGGATTTGATCAGGTATTGGGACAATTGTTTTTTGAGTTTCGAGAAAATATTGACGGCCTATAAAAAAAAATTCAAAAATCAACTTGAGCATATAGGTTAGGTTGTCACCCCAACTTTTGCATCTCATTGTCTTTTTTTTCTGCTATAGGATCCATCCCATCCGGTTGTGACACAGAATCGTCATATCTACTCTAGAAGTGTCGCAACTTGGTGGTAGAGCTTACCAGAACATGGATGCCCTAGGTAGGTCCTAGTTTCATTATGGTGTCCATGCCATTTCTAAAAACCACTATAGGCTCGAGAGTCCGTATAGTCTTTCCTAAATATGAGTTTGAGCCTCATTTGCATGAGTCTTTTTCACTCTTTGTCTCACCCTTAGGACTCCCAAAAAATAACGGGTCTCCTTTTAAGCCCTCTTCAGACCCTCTAAAAATGAAAAGATTATCGAGCGATCTTGTGGCCTTTCACGCTCATTAAACTGAAATTTGAAGCCACGTCTATCCGGCGGTAGTTTACCCCTTTTTCGGTCCGGACGGTCAACTGTACAAACAAAGGTATACTCTATCGAATTCCCATTCTTTAGAAGAGTACTCTCAAGTATAATTTTATTCCTTTTTTGGGCCTGAGGGACTAAATTTATGAAAAAGAAACCCCCACGGAGTCCATAGTTAAGCTCTTTTCAGACTCCCTAAAATTGAAAAGATCGTCGAGTGACCTTATTCTTTCACACTCGTTAAATTGGTCCAGAAGAATATTCCTGACGGAGTCCATAGTTAAGCTTTTTTCAGACTTCTTAAAAGTGAAAAAATAGCCGATTGATCTTGTCCTTTTCACACTCATTAAAATGGTTTTGAATTGACGTCTAATCGGTGCTAGTTTATCCCTTTTTCGAACCGACTAGACTATTGTCAAAAAAGGTACCCCAGCGGAGTCTCCTTTTATTCTTTTTCAGACTCTCTAAATATGAAAAACCACTGAGCTTACCTTCTCTGGGCTCGTTCAACTTACATCGAAGGATGTTACCATTGTGTGTTCTATCAACCGCGTTTGCATACCTTATCCACTAGCCTTGTGACAGTTTGCTTCCGTGTCTTAACACCTTTGGCTGCCGGAGGATTTTCCCCGAGTATCATTTTACTAGAACATCAGTCTTGTCCTTGTTCCTTGAGCTTGTATGTTTGCAGTACTCATTCCTCCATTGTAACATAATATTCCTTTATTCTTTTTTCAAAAATTATCGAAAAGAACAAAAAAATCAAATATACCCCAAAAAGAGGATGGGAAAAGTATTTTCTTTATTGGCAGCATAATGAGTCGCCCTTGGATAAAGCACATCTGTCCTTTTGATCATCAGACTATGGGATGTAGTATGACCTTAGGAATCTTTTCTTGCTATATAGAGTTGTGTCCTCCACCGTTTGGTTACTCTTCCAAACAAATGGAGAGTTTGCATTGTCTCCTATTTTGTAGACTTATGATTAACATATATGTTGCCCGAGGCTTATCACTTGTCGTGCTATTGTCCAAGGGAAGTTTGTCACTAAGCCTGAGTCATCCCCTCTGCAATATGTCTCTTGTCCACATACCCGACCATCCTGAACGTCCAATCAAGTCCTTGTTCGAAATCACTGAAGCCTTCAGTCCGATCATCAATATTATCAAGTCCATAACCAACGAGCCGTCGAAGACCTCTGGGTAGTGCAGTCGTACACTCATATTACACTCCTACCTGAGTTTTATAAGATTTTGAAGTTGTTTCTCGAGCTCTGAAGTACAACCATCAGGCCGAATCAACTTCTGGAATATGGATATTCTATATGTATGTCTTTCTGATTTCGAGATGTAGCTTCGTTGTGTATTATTCGAGGCTACTTTTTATAGTTATTTGACATGGATCTATAGTGTATTTGATTGGTAGCCATGGTTCTATTTTATCTCGAGCATGGGTATGCCCGCCTCGGTGAGACATTTGTTATTTTGCAGATGACACCTCTTGGTTCTTGATCCTTGGGCTCAATCGTTCAGCACATCAGTAAATATTGGTAATGTATTTCGTCCATCAGATGCTCTTCTGCCCTCACACATTAGAGTGCATCTGTTATAACCCTAAATTGCACCACACATGCTTACCTGGCATCAGGCCAACTCATATCCCGTCTTTGCCAAAACTCTGCTGAACAACTCTTTGAAAATCCTCTTGTGTCAAGGCCCACGCGCCCTAATCCATTACTGCACGCGTGTGCACACTGGCTGACTCACTACAACCCACGTGTACCTAACAAAGCATGAAAAAAGGAAAGTTGTCGACAGAACAAAAAACTATGGGTCAGTTAACTAAAACTCCTGGCCATGCATGGCCGAGGGTTCGTCCAAAACCCTAGCTCCTTCTAGCCTATAAAAGAAGGGGTAGGGGTACCATTTGGAGGAGGAAAAAATATAGCGAAGAAAATCTACCCATTTACATAATACATTGTCCCAACCCTTTAGCCTTTCCTCATGCCAAAGGAGATTTAACGCAAAGCAGTTGAAGGACAGAAGAAGAGGAGCCCAGGATCAAGTTCAAGGAGCGATGGCCGGTCTAAGCTTTGATTGTAAGTTGATTCATTTTCAGTAATAAAAATAATACTTTTCTCGTCCCAATGCATGAATTGTCTATGGTTTGGTTAATTTATGCTTGATTTCTAACCCTTGAGTAGAGAAGTAGCATGCATGCATAGTTGTTGTTTGTCTTGAGTGCAGGTCATCTGTGCAAGGAGCAACACAAGCAAGTAATCGAAGAGCAACGAAGGATCTACATAGAACGTCGGTAATAAGGTTAGTGGTCCTTTTCCATGCATTTACTGTGAAATAGGGGTTTAAGTCTTGGGTTGTAGGTAAAAAAGTAATTTCTTTTCGGTCAAAATCTGCATGCAATTCTGACCCTAGTTTGCTAGTCCATAGGGTGTTTTTCCCAACAACAGGGGGGTAGATTATTACCTTGGGCGGAAAGGAGTCGGCGGAAAGAGTATTCAGTTGATGGAGGAGGCAGGGGAGGCGACTCCTCTCCTCCCGAGATCTCCATCCCACCTATTGGTCGAACGTCAGAGTAACAAACCTTGGATTGGCCATCAGAGCAGCGACACCATCCTTTTCAAGTCTTCATAAGGGATATAATTATTAACTAATATAATGAATAAATATATAATGGTAATAACTTTACTAATATAATACACAAATATATATTTATACATTATGATTTATAAAATTTAAAATAAATAAATATAAACAATAATAAAATCAAAATAAATTTTATTTTAGAATTTAAAATAAAATTTCATATTGATTTTATATATATCATTTTTTTATTCTAAATACAAAATATTTTTTTCTTAAAAGGAATAAGACTTATGCCATGTTATATCTACATATATTATATCATTTTTTATTCTAAATACAAAACTTTTTTTTCTTTATGCAGTGTTATATCCACATACATAAAAACAAATGAGATATCCACACATTAGTTAATCTCTACTTTACATATAATAAAGTAAAGAGGACATAAACAAACACTTTATTATTCTAACTTCATAAAAACATGGTACTATTATTCACATAAATGATGGCACTATAAATTATTAGTGTTGGACACACCTACCACACTTAGAGGGGGGTGAATGAGTGTGAGGATCTTTTTCCCAAAACTTCTGTCTTACACAAAAACTCCTTAGTTAATATTCAACATTTTCTCATTACTCATTGTTATTATTTATAATCAATTAGATGTGAATACATATCAACAACATATATCAGCAACATATTATCAACAAATCATCTCCACTAGGAACACATGGAACATAAGATGTATGTACAATTGTTCTCTTTATTATGGACTTCAATCTGGGGGTTTTTCAACAACAACTGAATAGAGTACACCTCTGCAAGATCACTAGCTCTATATGAAAGACTCGGCTTACATTCTCAGCACCAACTGAGTTGAGGCAACAATCCTCAACAAATATCAATCTGTCAACATAAACAAGTGGATCAACCATGCACCAACCTGTGCCAAACAACATGTAATGAACCTGTACCATAAACAAGTGCATCCAACCATGTACCAAGTATATACCAATCATGTGTCAATTACTCATCAACAATGACTCATCAATATGTACCAACATCATCAAATATACACCTCATGTATGTGCCAACTCATCAACTGCTTGTCTCAACCATGACTAGTTTTGGATTAGTCAACAACCCCAACTTGAAATAATCATAACTTTGTACCTGTAATGAATAAATATATGAAACTGATATACAATGTTCTTCAATGTGTTTTATACAATTCCTATAGATGGCACTACTTGTAACATCTCAGAAAAGGATTTATAGCAAAGATGACATACCTTGCTGAATTCTGGTTTATTCTAGAGAGTGACCTTGTAGAGCATGACCCACACAAAATATTAGTTGAATTGATATGAAACTATTTCAAAAGATGCTAAATACTTTACCCTAACCAACACATTTGGTCTCACATAATTTGGATCTGTTATGAAGAAGTTATGACATTTTTACCCGAAACACTTGTTTTTGACTAGTTTTAGGACTAGCCACAAACCCTATTTTCCACAGAGTGTAAATACCAAAATACAATGACCCACAAGCTGATTTTTTTATCACATATACTTGGATATGTTTCCTCAATGGAATATCAATCCCACAATCTGAATCATTATAGAAAATTTTTTATAGCAAAAATGGTGAGATAACCTGTAAATAACATACCTTAGAAAGGACCATCAAAATAATTATCCTTCCTTGCATTTCGACCTTCTTTTCTTCACCTTGCCTCAGAAATTAGGCTTAGATATATTTTGTTACCTCAAAAACCTATATATATTTAATATGCTCAAGTGTTCCACACCAAAAATGCTCAAGAAGCTCTCAAAAGAAGCTCTCCATCAATACTCCAAAAGATATTCTCACAAGAAGCTCTCCATTGATCCACAAAAAGGATGATCTATAAGAGACCATTGTTATCTTATTTATATTTTCATCATCTAGGTCACTTAACCCATTTCTAGGTCACTTAACCTATTTTCCTTATTTTAGGGTTAACGACTTTCCATAAATAGAAATTTCTTCAATATTTTATCATTTAAATATTCCTTCTTGATTTTCTCATCTTACTTTATCATTTATTGATTTTTTCACTTCTCTTTATTATTTAAATAATCCACCTTGACTTTGTCACCTTACTTTATCATTTAAATAATTATTTCTTCTTTTAGGTCACTTAACCCATTTCTAGGTCACTTAACCTATTTTCCTTATTCTTAGGGTTAACTACTTTCCATAAATAGAAGGTTCTCCAATACTTTATCATTTAAATATTCCTTCTTGATTTTGTCACTTCTCTTTATTATTTAAATAATCCACTTTGTCTTCGTCACTTTACTTTATCATTTAAATAATGATTTCTTCTTTTAGGTCACTTTGACTTCTTTGACCTTGGGGGCTTCAAGCCTTCATGTGGGGGTCCTTCATCTTCGTAAGGCCATAACTCTCAAACCATGAAGAGTTATCTGACATTACACATACCATCAGAAATGGCACGACAAGCATTATCCATCTAGGATAGTTTCACCAACAATTTCCTTGATCTTCATCTCATTATTCTAGATACAAGCACGGGTCCTCCAACCATTCTTCTAGGATAACTCAATCCATAAAGCGTATTCCCGTGAGGGATTTCACCATAAGGGGACCACTTTGGAGTTCATCCATTTGTGCACCTTATCAATCATGATAAGAAAATGATGAGACCAAGGGTCCTCCAACCATTCTTCTAGTATAACTCAATCCGCAAAGCGTCTTCCCGTGAGGGCTTTCACCATAAGGGAACCACTTTGTATTTCATCCATTTGTGCACCTTATCAATCATGATAAGAAAATAATGAATCATCTATACATTTTTCCAACAATGCATCATATACTAATGAAATCACAATGATCCATCTTCATCATGTATCAATGACAACTAATTGATCCATCTTCATATATGCATTCTCATCAAGGAAAATACATATTATATTACATCAATCATCAATCAATCAATCCTTTGACATCAATCAATCAAACCATTGGCACTAATGACAACATGATCCAACAATTAGTATCTTTAATGTCAAATCTTGTTGCCTTGAAATTTATAAATTATTAGTATCTTTAATGTCAAATCTAGTTGCCTTGAAATTGGTATATAAATTAAATTATTAGTATCTTTAATGTTGAATCTCGATTTTATTGACCTAAATTTGGATTTGATGCATCAATATCTCGCTTCACGTCAACACGATCACATGGGAAGAATGAAGTGTATTCCTCGAGAGGAAAAGGTGGTCGGGTACAATTATGTTTGTCGTCCAACCACATCTCTACTTATACCTACCATCCACCTCAGGCCACCGAAACACATACATAAGAATCGAGAATTTTAGCAATCATATCAACCTCTCCGTTAACTAAACAAGTGTTACATGGTAGCGTAGTCCCTACTAGGTTTGAATGGGAATAAATCTGATCGAGTATAGACACGTGGGTAGGAAGTTGAAGTACATGTAAATACAAAAGAATTAGCATTCCGGAATTAGTTTTCTTTAAAACACGGGCTCGTGGACACAATAGAAATTGAAATTTATCAAATTATAGGTTCTTAGATGGCATAAATTATACATATGAAATTTTTAATTTTATAAAGTAGATATTTAATTTTATACATATGAAATATGTACTTTTATAAAGTATGGGAATGAGATTCCATACTTTAGCAGTTTTTGGATCGCAGGTTCTCGGGCTAGCACACTGAAAATTGGGCTCTGTTGTTTCATGCCCTACAAATAGAACCCAGATTTCCGCGACATACAAATTGACAATCAGAGTTGTGGACTATTTGAAATTTAAGGGCGTACGTATGTTACACAGGTTCATGGAAAAAAGCACAAAAAAACTAGCATTCTCGAATGAGTTTTCTTTAAAACAAGGGCTCCTGGACATAAGCATTTCAAAACCATCAAATTATAGGTTCCTGGACAACATAATTTATACATACCAAATATGTAATTTGATTAAGTAGATATATAGAGCATGCAGGTTGTCAGGATGGAGCATTGAAAATTGGGCTTCTGTTGTTCCGTGTCCTACAAATAGCACCCAGAGTTCCGCGACATACAAATTGGCAATCGAACTTGTGGACTATTTGAAATTTAAGGGCCAACATATATTACATAGGTTCATGGACATAAGCATAAAAAAACTAGCATTCCCGAATTAGTTTTCTTTAAAACAAGGGCTCCTTGATAGAAGAAATTCAAATATATCAAATTATAGGTTCCTGGATAGCAGAAATTATACATATCAAATATGTAATTCGATTAAGTAGATATATAGAGCATGCACGGAATATTCATTCCGGGTTCTCAGGCTGGAGAGATGAAAATTGGGCTTTTGTTTTTCCCTGCCCTACAAATATCATCGAGAGTTCTGCGATATACAAATTGACAACCAAACTTGCAAACTATTTGAATTTTTGGATCGCGAGTTCTTGGGCTGGCAGGATGAAAATTGGGCTTTTGTTGTTCTGTGGCCTACAAATAGCACCTATAGTTCCAAGATATACAAATTGACAATTGGACTTGCAGACTATTTGAAATGTAAGGGTCTACATCTATTACATAGTTTCGTAGACAAAAGCACCAAAAAAACTAGCATTCTGGAATTGGTTTTCTTTAAAACAAGGGCTCTTGGACAAAAGAAATTGAATTTTATCAAATTATAGGTTCCTGTGTAATTTGATTAAGTAGATATATAGAGCATGCACAGAACCCTCATTCCAGGTTCTCGGGCTGGCGGGCTGAAAGTTTGGCTTTTGTTGTTTCGTGCCCTACAAATAGCACCAACAGTTCTGCAATATACAAATTGACAATCAAACTTGAGGACTATTTGAATTTTAATGGGTTCATGTCGAAAAAGTTTAACATTCCCAATTTTTTTTTTCTTTTTACATACGGTGG
The DNA here is from genome assembly GCA_009831015.1 of Picea engelmannii. Taxonomy (NCBI): domain Eukaryota; kingdom Viridiplantae; phylum Streptophyta; class Pinopsida; order Pinales; family Pinaceae; genus Picea; species Picea engelmannii. The sequence continues at coordinate 195,366 of ML778065.1, forward strand.
TGTAAAAAAAACAAAAAAAATAGTAGTTACGTCTGTTACATAGGCTGGTGGACAAAAGTATGAAAAAAATAGCATTCCCGAATTAGTTTTCTTTAAAAGAGGGGCTCCTGCACACAAGAAATTCAAATCTATCACCTCATACTTAGGTAGTTTTTGGATAGCGGGTTTTGTTGTTTCGTGCCCTACAAATAGCACCCAAAGTTATGCGATATACAAATTGACAATCGGACTTACGTACTATTCGGATTTTAAGATTGTACGTCTGTTACATATGTTCGTGGACAAAATCAGGAAAAAAACTATAATTCCAGAATTAGTTTTCTTTAAAACAAGGGCTCCTAGACAGAAGAAATTGTTCCTGGATGTAGTGTACCTCAAAATTTACATAAAAAAAATAAAAAATAATTGGGGACGTTGAGTTGGTTTTGTGTCCTTGAGGCTTTTCAGTCACTTGTCAATCCTAAGGTACGTCGGTCTTATTGCCTTTCGCTCCTCTATCCTATTTAACATAAATTCTTTGCTTCCTATTTTGGTAATGTGTTGTACATGAACAACAGGTTCATAACTAGGGACAACTCGTTTCATGGAAGCCTAATATTATCTACTGTCTCATTTTCAAATCCACTTTAAGACATGTAGAAGTAACTACTTAGAGTTGCTATCATACATTGCGAGGTTAGAGATGTCAGGCCTTAGTATGTTCAATATGATATATGCATATAACATTATAGAATCAACAACGAGAAGTTAACACTATTTGGGAACGAAAGTTATAATGGGTTTAACCTCTGCCATTAAACTTGCACCTTGAAACTAAAGTGCGCAGAAGGTTAATCTTATGGAGGTTATGGTTACGATCATATTACAAACCACTCATTAGGTAACGACAAGGGTTAACAACCTCGGGTGTTTAATGCAAGGTAGTTGGATTCAACATATAACGGTGTAGTAGGAAATCCATCCAGTTTCCTCGCCATTAATTCTATTAGCAATTGATACAGGTGGAAACCCTTGTGCCTTAAAGGCCTCTTTGCACATTTAAAGCACCTGGGATATGTCTATTCGGTATAGAGCTCGACTGGCGTGCCCTAAGGAGATTTCGACACTTATCCTATGATCGAATGATCTGAGTATGAAACCTCCTCCCCTTTACTCCATTTAGTTGTTACTCCCATACCTTCACTCTCATTTAAGTTTTGGTTTGGTGAAATGAGGAAGCACCATCTCGGTCCATTTTCGTTGCACCCTGGTTAAGGTCTTAGTGAAGGAGGGGGAGAAGTTATATACCATTACTTTGTTTGGCTTAAACATCGTGGCCAGGAGTTCACGGTTCTAGTTCCTCTGCTAGATGGGTGGAGATTCTGGGTGTCACTTCTCGACAGTAGCTCTGTGTGGTAAGTTTACCTTCTGCTATTCTTTTATTTACGTGTTAGAATCATTCTGCCTCGTATGTAGGTCTGTGCACACCTTTGTTCTTGGTTGGTCCTTGATAGTATCCTTGTCTTACTTCTAGGGTACTGTGGTAAAAAGGAGTCAGGTTCTCTTGGTAAGGGTTTGGGTCCTATCATAGTTTTCCCCCTGTTATTGCACCATTCATCCTATCGGGACTGAGCCATTCCTTGTATCACAACGTCTGTTATGAAAGTGTACTTGAAATATTTATTTTGGTTTAACCCTTGTTATTGGTCCTGGTTTCCTCCGTTGGATAGTCCTTTGGCGTGTCAATGATCTTCCATGTTTGACTATAGTGTTCGCTAGTATCATTGATTAGAAGCGAAGTTTTCAAAGGCTGAAAGCATTTAATCTTTTCTGTTTATGCTGAATGTTTTCAATGGTTCTATATTTACCATGTTCGTTTATATGCCTTTCATTTTGTTTTTGTTATTCCTACAATAATTTTTGGATTAGGCACTGGTATCTATTACTAATGATGGTCCCCTTGATGTGTGAGGGTACCCATCAAGGAGGCATGAACTCCTCTTCCCCTTTCGGTCCGGGAGGTGTAGTGCGATGGTAGAAGGCACAAATACTCTACTTTAGTTAAGTATTCAATGACCCCCTTTCTAGTTACTTTATGTTCTGTAACTTAAACATATTATCTTGTTTGGTTATGTTTTAATGCTTCTCATTATTTTGTGTAGGTGCGGGCATGCTGAAGCATGGGGAACGCCCTCTTCACTTCTTCAAAAGGTATTCGAGTTCCAACACAATATCTAAGTTAGTTCGAGATTACCAACCTCGCTGGTCCAGGCTTTGTTCCATTGCTAATGTCTGAGGATTTTTAATTCCAAGTTTTGTGATAGTTGATATGGGGTACGCCCTGAATTGTATAAAATAATTCTGGTATATAGATCCACCCACATAGCTTGCACCTGGTCAAACTTTGATAACTAGACAGTCGTTTTTGTTATGTAATGTGCTCAATATATACTATGTGTTAATTTGTTGTGGATTCGGGATCGTAAAGTACTCTCCTTTATATATTTCAAGGATGGTTTTGGTACTACAGATTTGAATTCTTTCCTCGACTATTCTAGCTATTTTTGTTTCTAGAATTAAATCTTATTATTGAATGTACAATCCCTTTCCCGAAATGATTCGGTCATGCATAGTGATACGCTTAAAGGTTCCGTTCTTTCCTAGAAAATTGTGCGATGCTTCGTAGATTTCATTTATACTTAATTTTGATGTAAAAATTAGTTTCAGGCTTACGCATCACAAGCTATATACCTTCTGTTTGAGTGAACATTGTTGAATAATCCTTTAACAGTCTGCTTACCAATAGATAGCTTCATTATCAGTTTGGATTTACGCACCGTGTACTATTTACCTTCTGTTTTCTATTATCATTATTGTATAATCCCTTATAGGTCTATTCACGAGAAATTTAGATGGCATCATTATTCGTTTTGGGTTTATGTATCGTGCACTATTTACCTTCTGTTTCTATTACCATTATTGAATAAGCCTCTATAGATCTGCTCACCCGAAAATAGGCAACATGGTTATTACGACAGAAATTTGTGGTTTAGCTGTAGGTAAGTTTTTGATTAACAAAGTCATTCCTAACTTACTGTCATATTTATCTTGAATTATATATGTATATATAGCCTTCCTGTAATGGGGTTCGAGGAGTTTTTCCCTTTTCTTTGGAATAAAAATTTCCTAACTTATAAGGTTATCTATCCACTTAGTACTACAGGATTCTAATGTAGACAGTTTACTCCAGCGTCATTCCTCCTCTGTCGCAGAATGTCCATTACAATGTATATCTATATATATCGGTTCATAAAAATAAGTATACCAGTTTATATGTATATCAACTAGTACTTCAATGTTGTAGGATATATTTGTTGGATTATGAATGGTATGCTCATTCTAGGAGGCTCACTATTTACTATAAGCATCCATAGGAAACAAAATCCACCACAACTATTGGTGCGTGTGGATTCTAGTATTTACGCAACAATCTTATTTCATTTTACTTGACAGAATTAACTAAGAAGATAACGGTAATCTGAAATCCAGTCTGTTATGGGGTTTGTAACTACTACAGAATTTGTTTCGTTGTTTGGTACATTCCAAGATCTTAGTAATTACCCAGCATCACATCTAAATAAAAGAGTCTATGTCTAGCCAATAATTATGAAGTAAAATGCTAGATCTTTCCCAAAGCATTCAACCAGAGAATTCATACATATAAGTAAACAGATTACAACACATAACATTTGAATAGAATAAGGTAGAGTTACATATCTGAACCAAATTTTACGGGAAGACAAAGGGAACAACCACATTCCTCCCAACCATAGAATAGGGAAGCCAATCTACTTGCCCGATTCACCCCCTAGCCTGACCATGAGTCCATGAGGGTGAATTGAAATCTCCTCTCCAACAATGTCCTTCGAATTCCAGCAGTATCCTCCTTGCCTCACACTCACACAGTAGTGCTCATAACAGCAAGAACAACATTCCATAGTCTTCTTTTCCCAACATACTTGGCAGCGTCCTACCTCCTCACATATGCTTTTTTATTAGTTTGCCTAGGACTTTTTCCCTCTCTTGGGGAATTTTCGCAAATTTCTAAATCCCTGATTTTCAGGGGCTTCCATTAGCCAAATCACTGATTTTCCACTTGTAACAATCAACCCAGAGTTAATTCCAATGTGTTCCCCACTCATGGATTCATGGTCAGCTAAATTTAACACGGCTGCTCCATTTGTCCTCCTGCAATCAATATAAAATATTATATTTTTTCCTTTTTCATATAAGTGTCATAGTCAAGTAGCTAGTTGGGACAAATCAGATCTCTACCCAACAGTCAAAATCATTTATTACAATTATAAAATTTGAAATTCGAAATTGCCATAAATGGAAAAAAAAATCCAATTTCGAATTTACTAAAAATGGAAATAAATTTCCAGCCTTTTTAGATTCTAAAATATTTCTTTATTTTTTGGGGGATGTCACACTAGAAAACATAAATTATACATACCAAATATGTAAGTTTATTAACTAGATATACAGAGCATCGATGAAACCCTCATTCCATACTTAGCCAGTTTCTAGATCGCGGGTTCTCGGGATGGGGACCTGAAAATCGAGCTTCTGTTGTTTTGTGTCCTACAAATAGCAATGAAATTTCCATGATATACAAATTGATAGTTGGACTTGCAGACTATTTCAATTTTAAGGGGCTCGTGTCCAAAAAATTTAGCATTCGCAAATTAGTTTTCTTTACATAGGTTTTACATACGTTGGTGGACAAAAGCACAAAATATATAGTACCAATGTCTTTTACATAGGGTGGTGGAAAAAAGGACCAAATAAATAGCATTCCCAAATTAGGTTTCTTTAAAACAGGGGCTCCTGGACAGAAGAAATTGAAATTTATCAAATTATAGGTTCGTGGAGAGCATAAATTACACATAGCAAATACATAATTTTTTAAAGTAGATATTTACTTTTATACATACAAAATATGGAATTTTATAATGTATGGGGATGAGATTTTATAGAGCATGCACAGAGCCCTCATTCCATACTTGCACGGAGCCCTCATTCCATACTTGCATGAAACCCTAATTCCATACTTAGGCATTTTTGGATTGTGGGTTCTCGGGCTGGTGGGCTAAAAATTGGGCCTCTGTTGTTCCATGGCCTACACAGAGCACCCAAAGTTCCGTGATATACAAATTGACAAGAGGACTTGTAGACTATTTTAATTTTAAGATCCTTTGTGGAAAATAGTATGAAGGAGAGGTGGTAAAGATGCAAGAAATGACATACTCTCTATACGTTTGAGTAGAAAAAAAGTACTTAACACAATTTTATGACATTTATATAAAAAAATAATAAAATGTGTTACATATTCCTGGAAATTTAAAGAAACATATATATATGTGAAATATGATATCTCAAATTTGAGTGAGTGATTTATGTCATACTTAATTTTGAAAATGACGAGGTAGGAGAAAATATGCATCAGAAAAAAAGAGAATTGAGATAAAATAAACAGAATGACTTTGCATTCAGCATAGCTGAAGATACAAATCTAGGAACACATAAAAGAAGAAAAAAAAATAGCATTCTCGTATTAGATTTCTTTAAAACAAGGGCTCCTAGACACAAGAACTTGTTCCTGGACAACATAAATTATACATACCAAATATGTAATTTGATTAACTAGATATATAGAGCATGGATGGAACCCTCATTCCATACTTAGCCAGTTTTTGGATATCGGGTTCTCACGCTGGGGACCTGAAAATCAGGCTTCTATTGTTCTGTGTCCTACAAATAGCACTGACAGTTCCATAACATACAAATTGACAATCAGACTTGCAGACTATTTGAATTTTAAGGGGCTTGTGTCCAAAAAGTTTAGCATTCACGAATTAGTTTTCTTTACATAAGTTTTACATACGTTGGTGGACAAAAACACAAAACATATAGTACCAATGCTTGTTACATAGGATGGTGGACAAAAAGACCAAATAAATGACATTCTTGAATTAGTTTTCTTTAAAATAGGGGCTCCTGGACACAAGAAATTGAAATTTATCAAATTAGAGGTTCTTGGAGAGCATAAATTATACATAGCAAATATGTAATTTTTTAAAGTAGATATTTACTTTTATACATATGGAATATGTACTTTTATAAAGTATGGGGATGATATTTTATAGAGCATGCATAGACCTCGCATTCCATACTTGCACGGAGCCCTGATTCCATACTTAGGGGCAGTTTTTGGATTGCAGGTTCTCGAGCTAGCGGGCTGAAAATTGGGCCTCTGTTGTTCCATGGCCTACAAAGAGCACCCGGAGTTTCGTGATATACAAATTGACAAGTCAACTTGCGAACTATTTTAATTTTAAGGGCCTTCGTGGAAAACAATATGAAGGATAGGTGGTAAATATGCAAGAAATGACATACTCTCTATACGTTTGAGTAGAAAAAAGTATTGAACACAATTTTATGACATTTATATAAAAAAATAATAAAACGTGTTACATATTTCTGGAAATTTAAAGAAACACACACACACACACATATATCTGTGTGTGTGTGTGTGTGTGTGTGTGTGTGAAATATGATATCTCAAATTTGAGTGAGTGATTTATCTCATACTTAATTTTGAAAATGACCAGCAGGAGAAAATATGCATCATAAAAAAATAGAATTGAGATAAAACAAACATAATGACTTCACATTCAGCATAGCTGAAGATAAAAATCTAGGAACACATAAATATATAAGGAGACAAAATAATAGTTTTATTTGGAATATATGAAAAAAAAATAGTTTGTTACATATCCCTGGAAATGTAAATGCGTTTGTCATATAGGCTGGAATTGGGGCTCCCGCGGACCATAAAAGAAATATGTACAAGAAATAGGACTGTGGAAAGAAGTTAGACACGGTAGAATGTAATACCTAAAAAGTAGAAATGGGAAGATCGGTTTTTGGCTATAGATTTCTACTCAGAAAGGTGGAATAACTGGATTGGTAAAGAAGGGACTATCAACATACACTTACAGGCATGGTACATATAAGTAATTTTGGTTTTTTCTTGCTCATGCCTTTTCCTGTTGGTTTTTTTCGGCGACCCTATTGAATAAATGGATTGATGAACAAAGGATTTATGCATTTCCCTATTGGATTTCGTCAACGACCCACTTCAAGTTCTCTTCAATATATCTTCTCAAGGGGGCAACGTTGATGTCATTGTAGATTTTAATGCTGAAAAGTTAATTTTCTAATTCGCTTAGATCAATTGAAAGTTTACACAGATCTTTATGAATGTCTCCATTATGTACCAAATACCGGACTAGCCAATTTCCCACCTCTTCTTCATGATATTCAAGAATCCTGTAAAAATTTTCTAAAGACAAGGCCTTAAAATTATCAACTTGTTTATCGAAAGCTTGCTTGGTTAACACCATTGATTTGATGATTAAGATGGGGTCCTGGAAGTCGTTTGTATTTACTGCAAACTCTATTTTTTTGAGGTTTGTGAATAATGTTTCTTTCTTTCATATTTCTTTCTTACATTATTGGACGATGAGATACAGGTTCTTCACCTTCTCTTTCCAGCATGCTTCTAATTGAGTGAGCCATATTTTGGACGAGAGATCATGTTGTCTTCTTGTTGTGTCTGGCATGTTGTTGAAATGAAAGGCAAAATGGATGACCATGTGCAAATAGAAAGTTTCTTCATTTTTTAAATCCATCTGCAGAAGTTTGAGCAAGTTATGTGCCCTGCTCCATAGGGAATCCATATTATGTGATGTTTCCAAGGCCTTAGTATTCAGTTCCATTCTTTTGTTGATATTTTTCTCCACATATCCTCTACAGGATGAGAGGAAGATGGATGAGCATTTTAGATTTGTTGTGGGGGTGCAAGTAGTCACAGGCATGGCTATTTCTAAAGGACTTCCAAGCAATGGCATAGGAAACAAAGCTTCATCTAATTCCTTAATCCGGTTCTTTAGTCTGGCATTCTCGACCTCAATGAATCCAATAGAATCAAGAAGAGAATCTCTGGTTTCCATGTGAAGTTGAGATATTTTGAACGCCTGCATATTGGCAAGGTCAAGTTCTGAACGATGTTTTCTTTTCTTATTTTTTACATCTCTTTTTTCAATGATTAATTTTTTTTATTCTCTTTAAAAAACAACACTCTGGAATATGAAGGATTCATCTTCGTAAAAAAAATTGGTATCAACCATGTCCATTGAGTAGGAATGTTGAATTGTGTCTCTGGGCTTATCAAGGTTGCAAAATATGTTATTCAGATTAGTGTCAAGATCCATGTTTTCATTGTAAATTTCGGGCTGCTCCGCCTCCCCTACAATTTTTTTTCCCTTCTTCTGCATGGGAAACTCGTGAGGAAGATGTTCACTGTATCTCTACAAAACTGTTGTGGAGCTACTTCTAGTAGTTTATGAAAACATTGGCTTTCTCTAGACGCTTCTTGAAAAGAAGAAATGGAGGGGACAATATAACCCCCAAGAAACATTGGTTCAATGCATGTGAATGGAAAATATCCTCATTAATGACAATATCTATGTGTGTTGTATGGTGACCTGTTAGAAGTAAATCTTAATTATTTCATACTTAGAAGTGCGAAGGTGGCGGTTACGACGAAGAACATTTAAGGATTGGAGGTTTTGTGAAGGAACCACGCTGGTGGCGTGCAAATGACATTCCATGGTATTTGAAATTAAGACTAGGAAGAGATTGGAGGTTTTGTGAAGGAAGCAAGATGGCGGGGTGCAAATGACATTCCATGGCATTTGAAATTAATACTGGGAAGGGATAAGAAAATCCTTCACAAATATTGGATTAATGGTAGAACTTCTCGAGCCTTGCGCCCATCACTGATAGCTTAGACGATGCCTCCACAATGACCTATTAGCATTAAAGATTTAGAAACAAGACATATATATATATAAAAACACTATTTCTTATTATGAACACGTGTGAAGGAGATGGGCACAGGGAAGAACAAGCAAGGAAGGAATGGCCAAGTCTAAAACTGCATGGTGAAACTGGTGAGTTTCCAATGGTGAAACTACATGAGTCAGAATTGTTCACTGCAAAACATTTAAAATTAAGAGGGCATGATGGTCTAGTTTAGCGGAGGGTTTGTATATTTGGGGAATTGCAGGAAAGTGGCTAAGCATGGAAAGTGTGAATTTTTGTATCCTTTTAGGGAGCATAGTGAAGGGAAGCATGTACAGTCTTTGGATAGCGGGTTCTCAGGTTGGCGGGCTCAAAATTGACTAAGCAAACCAAAGGGCTCAGTCCGACTCCCAATGAATATTTCATAATTCATGTGCAACACCAACTCTGTGGTTACCAGATCAGTGTGTGTAGAAACGAGGCAAAACTAAATATGTACCTTTATAAAGGATGGACATGAGATTTTATAGAGCATGTACGGATATTGCATTCCATACTTGGTAACTTTCTGGATCGCAGGTTCTTGGGCTGACGGGATCAAAACATAGGCCTCTATTGTTCTGTGTTCTACAAATACTACACACATTTCTGCGATATACAAATTGACAAGTAGACTTGCGGGGTGGATGAGATTTTATAGACCATGTACAGTTTATGGATCATAGGTTCTCAGGTTGGAGGGGTCAAAAAAAGGCCTCAATTGTTCTGTGCCTTACAAATAGCTTATGATAATAAATTGACAAGTGGATTTGCGGGTTGGCCGACTCAACATTCTACTTCTAGTGATTTCCGCGATATATAAATTGACACAAAGTCCAGGGCTGGCGAGCTCACAGAAATGAGAAATACATACCAAATATAAACATATCCCTTATTCCATACTTAGCCACTTATTTGGATCACGGACTTGCGGGTTTTACATTGGGCTGATTTCTGCGATACACAAATTGACACAAGACTCTAGGGCTAGCAGGCTCCCAAAAACGGCCAATACATACCAAATATGCATAGATCCCTTATTCCATACTTAGCCACTTATTTGTATCGCAGACTTGCGGGTTTTACATTGGGCCGATTTTTGCGATATACAAATTGACACAAGACTCTAGGGCTTGCGGGCTCCCAAAAATGGCCAATACATACCAAATATGCACAGATCCCTTATTCCATACTTAGCCACTTATTTGGATCATGGACTTGCAGGTTGTACATTGGGCCTCTAATGTTTTGTTTCTTGCAAATAACACCCATAGTTGGGCGATATACAAATTGACAAGTGGATTTGCAATATGGTTGGCTCAACATTGCATTTATGTTGGATNAACATAGCTGGAAACAAGTTCGACAAATACAGACAAAGTAAACGAAAAAATTGTTTAGTATGGAACACAGGCAGAAAAATAATGCACCTTTGCATGGATTCCTCTACATCTCTGGGTAGGAGTTCTTTGCGGCGTCTAGTTTCCTGTCTGTTTCTATCAACAAAAGTACAAAACAAAAGGGATATGAACATAAGTTCAGATGTAAATAAAAAGGCAAGTACTATGTACATATACTAAAAAAAAATAGAACAAGATGAATAGAGTGAAATAGTTTGTGGGAGGATGTACCTTTTTTTTTGCATAATGTATATTTTATAATTCAAGTACAACACCAACTATATTCTCACCAGAACAATATGTGTAGAAATCAGGGAAAACCAAGAAGCTGGATAAATATTTTTTTTTATTTTTTTATTTTTTTGCAACAAGCTATACATATATGCTTTGAAACATAGAAATATGAGTTTGCATTATGTTTGGTGTATATCTCATAATTCAACTACAATACCAATTGTATCGTGATCATACCAATATGTGTCTAAGATAAACATACTATATTGAGGAATGGGCACATTGGACCAGACATGGTCAATAAGTGCATTTTGCAGATGGCCTATCTTGTTGAAAAGAAAGCAGAGACTGTATTTGCACATGTAGTTTTCCAATTATTTTGTTCTACCACTATTTTGTAGCATGTCAATATTGAAGTCTCCTACAAGTACAATGGGTCTATTCATATGGAAATGGCCCAATGCATTGGAAATAACATCTACTATGTTGGAGAATGTTGCATGGGGAGAAGCATACAGATTCAGTATTGCAACTTATGTTTCATGGAAATAAATTTTTGCAAGCACCAATTCAACATTCTTTTCTTCAATATGTATATGGTCCAAAATTGGTACATGTTTTTTCACCAGTATCATCACCCCATGTGTAATGTAACTTGATATGCAATTGTGATTTGGGAATTGTTTGTTTTGCATGGATAATGCCATGTGTGTTTCCAGCAATCACAGAATATTGGATTGCATTATATCATAGTCATTCAATATATCATCCATGTGTGCATTTAAGCTGCGTTTGTTAAGCGAGAGAATTGATACAAATTAATTTGTTTGTATGGAATGGTAATCATAGTGCAGTTGCCATTTTTCGGTGGTCCTGAGTCGTTCCATTTCAATATCAACTTTATGTTTCTCTTTGAATTTATCTTTTGTGAGAGGACTTAGTAAATACAAGGAGTCTATGCTTCTGACATAGGACATTGTTGTGTATACAATTCCATGTATCCAAATTCCAGCAGGCTGAAATGAAACATTATCAAGTGTTAGTCCATGTGATTTGTGGATTGTACGTGCACATGCAAGTTTAATCGGAAAGTGTTTTTGAATATGACAAGCCGTCTCAACTCTGAATACTTTGCTTCTCATGACTGTAAATGTGGGAGGCCAACCAATACTCATAATGATATGACATCGTTAAAATGAAGTCGCCTTCCATTTACACATAATTCTACATTAACTCATCTTCTGGTTGAGAGGTTGAAAAAGAACATACCATAGGAATCATCATATTGTTTTCCTCAAGATTTTCAAAATTATCCTTCAAAAATATTGGTTCATCGGGAGGAGGGTGGGGACTTGAATCATCTAGATATTCAACATTTTCGAACTCAAATTCCTTTATCTCCTCAAAATGAATGATTGGCTCAACCATGGATCCACCCAGAATTTCCCCATAAACTTCCTCATATTTTTCACTGTGAAGCTCAAGTTCAAGGCGGTCTGGATATTCAATATAAGCTTATGTAAAATCATATTTATTGATCCTCAATCGATCTTCCATGGCCATAATTTGTTCGCTTATGTCCTCAAGTTGTTTAGTATGGGCATACTGCATGTTCAAAATTATTTCCTTAAGCTCTTGAATGGAATATGATTGAGAATCAACCTCTATGTTTGAACTAATTGTTTCTATATTTGGAATATTTTTCCTCCTCCATTTTTCCATAAAATCATCAACCAATTCTTTGTAAACTTCATCCCGATCATGCAAAAATATTTCCAAAAAGGCATGCAGCCAATCCCGTATGTTCTTGAATCTCTTATTAGGTGAATCATGAAAGCAATCATTATCCTAGTCACCACAAAGAGTCAAGAAAAACAATTGTATTAGAACATCCTCATATATAGGTGGATCACACTATTCCTTAATACATTTAGTGAAGGACCTGATGTGAGTACTAGCATCATCATGATCATAACAATCAGGAATGTTATCAATAACATCTTCAGATATATCATGAGGGTGACTAACAATTGCTAAAAAAACAATAGGACTATAAAAACCATCCATTTCTAAGTAGATCATTTAAACAAAGGTCTAAAGAAAAGGATTGGGACCCAAGATTACTAAGGATCCAACAAGAATAAAGACTAGCTAGCTTCATCCACAAACCCTTATAAGTTCAAGGATGAAGCAAAACAAGTCGTGAATTCCTTCTTGCAAAATACCTCGTCAAATTATTTAAAAGTGGAGTCGCCAGATCACCAAGTTTATTTCAGACAAACTAAAGCATCAAACAAAGCAAAAAAAGGAAAGAAAACAAAAGCTAATTTATTAAGTTTGGAACAAGAATTGGATATTAGTGAGTTCTTCTTCTCCAAGAATTTCAAGCAGACCACAAGGGTTTCTCTTTGCAGTATACTTGATAGATTTGTTCAATAGAGTCGCCACTTGGAAAGGAATCACACAAAGTTAACCAATGCAAGCTCAAAGAATTTTAAAGCCTAAAAAATTTGTTATTTAGTTCTTAAAGAATTAAGTTAAGTCATTTTGACCAAGGATAAATGACTTATCCCTGACAACGACGCAAAACATGTTACTTTCCTAATACACACTTACAAACGTGAGCTAAGTATGACTCACTTAATGTTTCCTTGGAGGCACAATGCCTAGGTTCACAGCCCACACTGTCACTTTGACCAGAACCTCTTCCGTCTAGGATTACTCCTAGGGAAGTCAAGGGGGGTAGTCCCTAGTTTCTAGATTATTTTTGGAGTTAAGTTCTAGGAGTTTATTTTAGTTTGTTAATGTTTTGGGGGTATTCTAACCTAAGATGCTAAGGAAGAAATGGAAGATGCAAGGTTACTATGTTAAGAAAACCTTTTCCTAGGGAAACTAAGACTAGTGCCTAAGATTGGGCAAGGGGTCAACTAAAGTTAAAGGGTGATTGACTACAAATATGATTACAAGATATACAAAAGAATAACTGAATCAAATATTGAGTACAAGATTTACAAGTAAAGAATACTAGAATACAACAAACAAGCTTACCACTTTAATTATTTTGTGTGCAGGATACAAGGAGATCAAAGCATCACATTACATTTATCATATCATCATCAAGACATCTTCAATACATCAACAAATAGGATTTATGAGTTTTAAACACAAGTATTATGAAGATGAATAATACCCACTTTTAGTTATTAAACCCACAAAAGTATTTAGAGTTTTTAGTCCAAGGTTGGATTATTAAAGTTTCTTAAGATTATCAAGTTTTAGTTACCTTTATTAAGCTATCACCAAAGCCTCCTCCTCCTATTGCCAAATGGTTGTTGGATGAAAAATATAGTGTAGCAACGAGGCTAACCATAGTTGTCACAGTCAGCCCAAAGCATTGAGTTTTTATGGAAAGGACACTCCTTCATGCCATGAGACTGTCCCCAGCCTATCCCCATCAGTTTCCCTCCTCAATACCCATTTTAGATGGTGAGATGGTGGTATAAGGTACCCTAAAGAGTCTATTAAGTTGATATATTAATTATTTGGACTTTTAGGAGTGTTTTAAAGTGTTCCAAAGATTTTATGACATTTTTAAAATGTGATCTAGTGACTTGGCCGAAACTCACTTCAGCCAAAAATGCGTTGCTTAAGATTATGAAATGAAAGGCATTAACACTTATATCCTATGTGATATCAAATCACTAAATGCACAAATACATAGCTTGCAAAGTAAAGAAACAAAATGTAAGGGCAAGAACAAATTGCCAACAAGAAAAAGAAGAGAACCACACTTATCCTTATATGATTTATAATATTTAGATCCAAGCACAAGTGTGAGGAAGAAGATTCAAGTGTTTTCCTACACTATTAAATTAACCATGAAGTTGCTTCCAATATGTGACAAGTGGCCTTAATATAACATGAAATAAAAACATCATTCACTTATTGAAGCATTTAAGCATTTAGAGTTTTAGATCTAAGCATCTAAGATTGATATTAAACCTTTAAGAGCTTTAAGCATGAAAATAGATCTAGTTAAGTTACTATACCCAATAGGCTTAAGCTAAAGAACTATGAGATCTAGATCTAAAATATGTTAGACATTAAGTATTTAGATATCATCAATCACATATTAAATCCTAGCCTTACCACTTGAGGTATTCCTCTCCCAATAGGTAGGCAATTATTTAGCTTGCTTAGTCTTTAGAAAATATTAAGAAAAGAGAGAATCAAGCAAGCAAGAGATTGAAGCAAGAAGAAAACAAGCAAACAAAACACAAACCCTAATCCCCATGTCCTAGGGTTTGGGAGATGCCTCTCATCTACCAAGATCCACATCATATCTCAAAAAGGAAAAAAAAATGCAAAAAATGCAAGATATAGCTAAATCCTAGCTTCCCCAAGGCCCACACGTGGGAGGAGGCATGTGTCACTTCTTGTTCCACAACTATGAGCCACTAAAAGAAAGAAAGGAGGAGAAGAAATGAACAATAATGCTTAAAAATGAAGAAGGAGGTTGAGAAATAGCTACCAATCCCTTTGGGGGGTCTTTGAGTGTTGTGTGGATGCCTTTGGGTAGCCAAAGCCCCCCTCAACCATATCTGAACCTACAAAAACTAAGTATCCTTGATGGAAATGCTACACACAACCAAAAAAGTGAAGAAAAACTTTTTCCTTTTTATGGCAAAAATTCTTCTTAAGAAAAGTTGATAAATTTTGATATAAATGACCAAATCTTACTAAGTTAAACTAGCTGAAATATATGTGAAAGTGAACAACAAATAGAAGAAGAGTAAAGGGTGAGAAAGCTTGGAGTTTGTATTTGTTTCGAGGGAAGAATCTTCCTTGGTGAATTCCCAATGAAACCCTTGAAGCTAAACCTGCAAAACTTGAAAGGTGATGTGCATACAAGAGATAATATGTTGCATATACTAACAGGATGACATTTCAATCCTATCTATCAAAACAAGATATATAGATCTACAAGCATGTGCATTACTAGATCTACCCAAGTAACATTTTACCTAAGATCCAATGTGTGCAATCACCAAACAAACTTGAACAACTTTACCTCATGTGTATGGCAAGAAAACACATGTGCATAACTCTTCCAATAGTCCTCCAAAGTTTCTCTTTATTATTACTCAAGAAAATGGATCTTGGAGAAAACTATCTCCAAAACCCTAAGAGCTAGAGAATGGAAAATGTGGAAAGAAAGAGAGAGAGAGAGTGAGAAATCAAGTAGCATAACATTGGCTCAAGATATGGTGAGTTGGGAGTGAGGAAAGGGATCTATTTATATTTGGAGAGGAAAACCTACCTCTATCGGATCAATGCCAAGTGTCCACCTCCAAGCAATAGAGTAGATTCCAAGGCTAGGGCACACCTCTTAGGGTTTAGATCTTAGATCTAGGGTGTAGAAAAGCTGGAAAATTTTGGGATCAAGAAAAAAGGGTGTGGGAGGACTTGGGATTGATGCTAAGGAAGGTGAGAGGATTCAAATAATTTTTTAAAAATTATTTGGAAATTTTCTAGATGGAGGGGGGGCACACTTCTACGAGGGGGACATAACTTTTTGGGGCTGAGGAGAGGATGGAGGCTGAGAGATGAGGGGAAGGATGTGGGGATGAGGCAAGGGGGAAAGTGGGGGTGAGAGGAATCACACCAACCAATGGAAGGAGCCTCCCACCAATTAAAACCAAGATGTCATGTCTTTCTCCTAAAGGAGGGCGTAACTTCCCCCTAGGGCATCACTTTTGAAGAGGGTGAGAGGGGGGAAAGGGTAGAAAGGGGTTAGAAAAGGTTGGGTGTTTAGGTTGTTCTTAGGGAGTCTCTCTCTAACATAAATCCATCATTTAACATCCTTTTAACTCATTATTACATTTTTACAATTTTGCCATGTTTGGACTTTAGCAATTAAAACTATTGTGTTAGACTAACTGACAGTCCAGGTAGACAAACCCATAGAAAACATTGTCTGACTGAGCTGAGACTTGGTATATGGATGTGTGAGGTGCTACTCCATTTCTTTTGAGCAGAAATACCCCTATTAAAAGTCAAAGGACATAGTTTTTACAATTTTTTGTCAAAAAGAATTAATCAATTAAATAATTAAACCTCCAAACTTAGGGAAATTTAATTAAAAAATAATTAATTAAAAAAAACTATACTAGACTCGACAAAATTCTTGCATGGTCATTTATAATGATTCCCTATAATAGTTACCAAAAGATAAGCCAACTAGAACGTCTGTAATGGACCTCAAATTCACCATAAAAAAAAAATTCTCTATGACATAATTCAATTTCATTTAAGCTTAGAAATTAAGAGAAGGTAAGATTCATTTCTATCCATAATGTCATTATTACACCAGTCTAGATTACTTTGAACGAAAAAACTTGTGTGAGTAAAATCTTTTCATAATTCTACCACTTCCCTTAAAAGGCAATGTCTAAACTCAGGTCGAAGGAACCTTTGATGTTTAGAGAGATAAAGCTCAGAAGGGATAGCACCTTTAAAGTATTCAAAGGGAGTAAGAGATCGAAATCATCTCGCTGAGGTCGAGTTCAGTTGTAAGAACGCCCAGTCATTTTGGCCAGAGATCCTTGGGCAGAATGATCGAATGGTGAAATTTCTTCGTGGGGAAGTATGGAAATTCCGTGGACCGTTGGATCTCGTAAATCCATGAGGAGGTTAAGACTGGGTGTCTTTTATTGTTCAAGAGCTCAGGAGGGGTGGCGACCGTTGGATGAGAAGCAACAGAAGCTGTTGATCTCACGCTCGAAATTCATTATTTCGGAGTCGTTGCATCATGAACTTCCGGTTCGTGAAATCCCGAAAGAATCGGGACCGTTGATACCATGCGAAAAGGCCAAAACCGGTTAATCCCCTTTTCAGCATTTTAGGTTCTGGGAGTTCGAAGGGCCTAGAATCGTCGCTGCCGAAGTCGTGAAATCCCGAATCATGAAACTCCAAAACCCCGAACCCAGAAACCCCGAAGTACTATATGTACATGCTTCTTCCAATTTAAAGAAATATCTAATAGAAATTCAATTACAGAAGTAAACATATGCCTATAAATATATCAGTACCTTTCAAGATCATCTATACATAGACAATCCTACCTAGAATTTTGATTTCAGAGATAAATATTCTCCTATAGGTGGATCTGTTCTTTCAAATTCATAAGTAGATAATTTTGTCTAGCATTTTTTTCAGGAGGAACCATTCCCAAAATTTAGTCTTTGAACATAAACTTCTTACAACCAACAGATGTCATCTATGGAAATTATTTCAACTTAGCACAATTTAGACGCATAAGGTCAGATACATGAATCATTCAAACAAAGACTAAGCATATTTTAAAAGAAGATAAAATATAAAGCTGACATTTCGTCATTCAAGACTTGCTTGTTACATACGCACATAGTTCCTTTTCTTTACTAAACCCTTAAAACCAAAAATCCTGAAGTGTTGGGCCCACAAACGTTTCTCATTTCGCAACTCGGCACTTCTTATCTCATTTTTCTTGTGCGTAAGAAGTTTGTAAACCCCGAAATCCTGAAATCCCGAACTACAAAATCCCAAAATGCTGGGTCCACAACCTTTTCTCATTTCACAACTCAACACTTCTTATCTCTTTTTTCTTGTGCGTAAGAAGTTCGTAAACCCTGAAATCACAAAATCCTGAAATTTGAAATCCTGAAATGTTGAGCCCGCAATCCTTCTGCATTTCACGATTCGACACTTCTTGTTTGCATTTTGTTTATGCATCAGGTGTTCAAAAACCCTGAAATCTCAAAATGCTGGCCCACAGTCCTTTCACATTTCGTGATTCGACACTTCTTGTTTCATTTTGTTTAAGCATTAGGTGTTCGAAATCCTCGAAATCTCGAACCCCAAAATCCAAAAATGTTGGCCCACAGTCCTTTCGCATTTCACCAGAGAATGGAAATTATTTCACTTCGGATTTAATAGATACATGACATTAGATATCAAATCATTCGAATAGAGAAAGGAAATCATTTCAGTTCCGATTTAACAAATACATTGCATCAGATATAAAATCATTCAGATAGAGAAAGAGTAGGGCAACATATCGTAACCAGATCGCGAGAAGACAAAGGGAACAACCACGTTCCTCCCAACTGTAGAATAGGGCAGCCAAAACCACTTGCCCGATTCACCCCCTAACCTGACCATGAATCCATGAGGGAGAACTTGGAATCTCCTCCTCAACAATGTCCTTACATTCCAGCAGTTATCCTCTTGCCTCACACTTACTCAGCAATGCTCATAACAACAAGGAAATTTTGTTTTAGCAGACTCCTCTTGCCTCACACTCAATCCATAGTGTTCGTAACAACAAGAGAACTGAAAAATATTTTTCCCCAGCATACTTCGCAGTGTCCTGCCTCCTCGCATATGCTATATATCAATTTTGCCCAGGTCTTTTTTCCCTCCCTTGGGGGGATTTTCGCAACTTTCTAAACCCCTAATTTTCAGGGGCTATCGATGGCCAAATCTCTGATTTTCCATTTGTAATAATTAGCCCAGAGGTAGTTCCAATTTGTTCCCCACTCATGGAGTCATGGTCAACTGATTTTAACATGGTTGTTCCATTTGTCCTCCTGCAATTAATATAAATCTTCTGTTTTTATACAAGTGTCATAGTCAAATAGTTATTTGAGTCCCAATCAGAACTTTGCCCAACAGTCATAATAATTAATTACAAATATCAAATTCGAAATTCGGAATTGCCATAAATGGCAAAAATTTTCTAAATTCGAATTTACTAAAAAAAGAATTAAATTTTTAACAAATTTAAATTTCAAAAATATTTTATTTTGGGGGATATCACAACATCGTTCACCACTTTGGAGGAATTATTGCAAGTGTCAGGGAAAAACTCAAGGGAAATCAATAAGGATGAAAAGCCCAATTGATGACCTGAGGATAAAAAAACTTCGGTTAAAGGAACTCTCCCAGTGAACCGATCCCAAGGTAACTGACCTAGACATGACTCATGAAGACCTATTACATTATTAACCCATGCAGGGGTGTGGAAATTTCAGTTACAAAAAGAATTGTTGGAGCCAAACAATGCCTTGTAGAACCAAAAGTCTTCAAAAAATTTGCATCCGATGATGCATCTCTTCATGGCACATGGAGTTGACCACCTGTGTTGGAGAGTCGGTCAATAGTTATGTCTTGCATTTTTATTTCACAGGGAAGTATGGGTAGAAATTGTTTCCTGGTTTTCATTTCTAGTACTACATGATGTTGCTTCTAGACCACAAATTGTCACAGTTGCATGACCATTTTGGGATATGCGATTGTACCTGTTTATTTTATGTTCTTCATGAACAAATTTCTTTACATTGTGAGATGTGATTTTCTCTCTAAAAGGAAGCATAGAAATGTATTTTTTTCTCTCGCGCATGACCTTTTTCAAGTTATGGTAACTTACTCCATGTTTCTTGCCCAAGGGCACGATGAGCTAATGGAAATTGGGATGAATTTCACTCTCACTCAGCTTCTCATAAACTACTTTACGTTTTTTGTTTAAGGCCTCTAGGCTTAATCACAACTTGGACGAATTTGACGCATAACTTTTTTTAAATTGTGATAACTTACTCTATGTTTTTTGTTTAAGCCCTCTATGGCCTCATCACAATTGTCATGAATTTTACGCATGTTTTTTTTTTTTCAATCCCTATATGCCCATATCGCAACCAAGAGGAATCTCATTCTCACTAAAAAACATTCAACTCATATGCATATTCGATGTCGTTTGGGTGGCATGGACATTCAACCCTAAACTATTGATATGTCCAAGCAAAGATTCATAATGGATATGTGTTGTATCTGTTTTCAACGAGAGTATGTCAATTGTTCGATCGTAATTTCAATCAATAAACCAGGAATGGACAGTTCCATTTGGAAAGGCCGACCAGACCTGGATATTCACCCTGAATATCATAGACAGTCATTGCAAATAGAATCTGCAACCCTCCACATTCCCTTTTTCATATGGAAGTGCCATGTTCACAAGGTATTCCTGCCAAGTTCGAACTATTGACATATTTTCTAGGAGATATGGGCAAAGGTGTTCATGCAAGCACCTAAGAGCCTATTGGTTGTCGCCTATAATTGCATTGCAAAAGGACTGTATAGTGTAAAGACGCAGCGACTGAACATCGAACTCTGCTGCCACCAAATAACAAATTGAATTGATCAGACTATCTCCATGGCTAGACACAACATTTGTTGCCAGTTGTAAACCATGGAAATCTATGCGATGAAAAATCCGTTTCCATTGTGATTCAAGGTCTTTGCAAATAATGGACAAGTAAATATGAGGCCCTTCTATATTTCATATGAACATTTTTATGTACAGTAGTGGTTAATAATGACCACTGAAGGCATTGGCATCATGGACCAAGATGCAATATGGATTGTTAGATGAAGTTTTATTGAATAGTAGATATCTTTTTTTTTTCTTATCAATGACCATATTCCAACTGATATATTCAACCAGTTAGACAAACACCGTATACAAAATGTATCTCCCCAAAGTCCCCTCTCATGTGTAGGCAAAATTGGAGATGCAGATAACCGCATCTTTGAAAAATACATAGCGACATCATGTATTCCATGCAACTGCTGAAGAAGATCAGATTTCAGTTCATATTCATAGGACTCCAAAGCCTCAGCATCACCATTTTTAAAACATGTCAAGAAATAATATATCAATCCATTGCGTAGCTCGGTCGATGAATACCGTAAATGCAATAGAACTTGGAATGTATCGAAAAGGAAATCCCCAATAGTATAGGAGAATGCATCCAATCTAAAAATCCCATTGCTATGAAAAACCACATCAATGTTCTCATGTATAATGGACTATGTATCTATTTCATATGACTCAACATCTATTACTTCTTTCATCTCTTGAATTGTGATTTTGAAGTTGTTTGCTACATACTTTCAGTTTCTATGAAAACAGAGAAAAGGAGGTGCAAAAAAAAAAGGTAGCAAAAAAAAGGGAAAGAAAAATAGGGTACCAATCCCCGTATGTATATTTAAGCCTTCTTCTTCTCAACTTCAATCCCCCCTAGTCCCCATAGCAGATGAGAAGAAAAAAAACCCACACTGGAAACTGAACCAAACAGAAGAAACAACACAAATAAATAAAACTGTAACTTTACTCAATAGAAAGAGAACATGTGGATGCAGCTTTTCGACCCATAGAATAAAATCATTCCCTACGTCTACACCCCGTCGGATGGTTCCCTCTTTTGATAAGTCTGAACTACTTTTCATAAACCCCTCTGCATTACAATTTTCATAAAAGCTACGGACGTCGCAGCTGCCATATGAAGACGCATGGTTTCCTGGAACAAAAATTAAGAGCACAGAAAAAGATGGTCTGCAATAGAATTTGGAGGCAGGGACTCCCAGCATTGAAAAATAGAAACAATAGGGAAACTTACCCATCAACGAAGGATGACAAGAGCTCAACCCCCAAAATTGGAAACCGCAACAACGGGTCCAACTGCTTGCAAAGTTGAGGAACAAAAAACCAGTGAACAACCACGAAGACGTCGAACTGCAACCGTAGGACTTCAACTTTGCAAAGTTGAATCAAACAAGAACCAAAATCATGGAACGAAGCAGCGAACAAGGATCGACAACTGGAGCAATGATGTCGACCATGAACGAAATTGTATTGCAACGCATGTGTACAATAAACATTTAAGACTCGCAGAGATGTTAGGTAAACAGTTAAGACTGTCAGGACTGTCGAAGGGCATAGCCCTATGCAAGCATTTAAGAACAAATGCAGTGTGGCAGGCCTGTTCTCTCGAAGCATGCAATAATAAAGAAAAAACCACACATAGTAATATGGTAGAGAATGTATTCTACCCAGGAGAAAATGCTAAAGGAAAAATTTGAACTAATGCTAGAATTAATCCGCCTTCGACCAATGCATAATAAAATATATGATTCAAAACGACCAGATACGATCAAATACTTTGGATATGCCAACATATTTAACAATGGGAATAGCGAAGCCAACAATAAGACCTCCAATCCAACATGATACTTTCTATTATATAAAAATCGATGTTTTCACGTCCCTTGTTCCAACAATAGATAAAATGGAAATATTTCTGGTCAATGAACAATCTAATACCAGGAACGCTTTATCAATCGCTATAGTCCCTTTATGCCTATGGCAGGGACTAATAAGATGAAAAATGGTTAAATCACAATAATATTCAATTTTAGTCAATCAAATAGTAAATAAATTGATTTTTAAAATAAATAAAAATCATTATTTTTCATCCTATAAATTTTTAGTTTTATTATTTAATTAAAAAAATTTCAACTATTATGTGAAACTTTGGAAAAAAATACAGATTTTAAAAGTTAAACTATATTAATAGTGAGTCAACAGCTAGAATCCATCCAGGCATGGACTAACAACTAACTTGGTTGTTCTGCATCTACCTTTGTTCCATTTGTTTCCAGCGTATTGGTACGAATATGCATATTCTAATCTCTAGTGAAGATAATCTGCATATTAATATATTGTTTAAAATTGCAAATAGTGTTGATTTTCTTTAAAAATGGGTTATATGGATCCAAAGGACTTATTCATGCAGTGTACTGAATTTCTACAGCATAAGATAAATGGGAGAAACATAGATGAACAAAATTAGACTAAAATACTATGCATTGTATATATCTATATTTATTGAGCATATACCATATATATTTTTACTTATATTATAATTGTTGTATATTACAGAGAAAAATATAGGAAATAAGATTTATAATACAAATTTTCATCCAAATATATATACATAATACTTTTATTTCTTGAACCAAAATACAAAAAATTATATAATGGAGAAATAGATTATGTAAAAAGGTATAAAGACTACTCTTCATCCACATATATATAGATAATACTTTTAATTCTTGAACCAAAATACAAAAAACTATATAATGGGGAAATAGATTATATAAACAAGTATAAAGACTACTCTTCATTTAAATTATCCAGGAAAACCCATTCATTTTTTAATAGAAAAGATTCCCTTACAATCATTGACAACTTTTATAAAATTATAACTCCTCAAAAAATTTCTTTTAGCAAAACCTACAGGAATTTGTAGAAAGATGGAAACTCGAATACCTTTCTTTGGTATTGGCCATGATCGAGTAACCATAAAAAAAAGCTGGAAACTCGAATACCTTTCTTTGGTATTGGCCATGATCGAGTAACCCTAAAATTGTTTCAACCTGTATAAAGAAAAATGAGATTTTTAGTATGGTGTAAGTTTGAACTGAGGTTTAAAGAAATAATTAAAGCCCTAGTAATTTACCTTCAGATCCTAAAGGATTTTTTCCAGTAAATTCGGGAGTACGGAAGAGCATTTCATGTAGATTAAACACGTGATTTGGAAATGTAAGCACATATGTGATTATGAAAGGTTAAATATCAAACTAAGTATAAAACAGATTTACATACATGTGTTGACCTTGACTTTCGTTGAACATGGAATCTTGAAGAGTAGCTGGAGGCATAATAGGAGATGAAACCTCAATAATTTTGATGGGTTTCCTCACGAATAATGGAAACCCATCATTAGAATGATATCCAGGAATTCTAAGAAAACAATTACATAATTAATGAACGGAGAACAATTGTATAATGCTTGAGCATTTTATATAGATTTTTTATGGATAACTTTGTTCTGAAATAACATGATTACATAATCTCGGTCATTGTTTTCTTTCAACTGTGGTGACTGTTTTTCCGAAAATTGTCTTGATCGTTTTTCTAGAATCAGAGTCAAACCCATCAATACTGTCAAGATGGAAAATAATAAACAATATTTAATGAAGAAATTTCTTCATGCTTTCTTTAGTTTTTGTTAAAACACCTAGTTCTTGTTTGTGACTGTTTAACTCAACCTTTAGGTCAATGTAAAGAAATGTTTCAATCCTTTGTTTAATTGACTTCCAATTGTTCGTGTTATATTTTATTCAGGATTAACTTAGTGCAGAGAACTAAGAAATTTATCCATGGCTATGAATATAATAAATAACTATAACAATAAGGTTGGTAAGTGTTTTACCCAAAATAATTTACTCAATAAATTTATCAATCTTTTGTCCCAGTAATATTCATATTTGTAATGTAAATGCGCTTCCCTATTTCATGTTTCGAGAAGACAAAGGAAGTTTATCAATCCTAGAGTCGAACTATCCTTGTGAATCTGGGTAACCAGTTCGTTTTGGGATTATGGTTGAAATGGCATTCAAATTCGAGAGAAGGTTGAAGCAATATATTAAAAACTTCATTTCTCTATCCTTATATTCTAAAGGAAACTTAGGTGTTGATCTTATGAGAAATCGTGCTTACTTCTTCCATAGAATTAGATTGAAATTCTCTTCTCGAATGAGAGGCAGGCGTTTCAACCTGAAATTACAGTGCAATAAAAAAGGTAGAACTAATTTTCTAGTATGTAGGAATAAGCATATTTAAAAGAATAACAAATCTTACAAAAGAAACGAGTTCTAAAAGTTCGATATAAGGTACATAGGCAAAACAAATTGTTAAACTCTGCCAGAATATTTCTTTCCTGGAATAGTTACCCGGAGACTTCTCGACTTGATGATAGATATCGATATGGGGAGAGGAAGGAGAGCCGAACAATGCTCTCTGCATAAGGTGGAAGGCCAGATTACTTCTGGTTGGAAATGTATGCCAGAATAGTGAGAGGGAAAAGCAAACTGTAAACTCCAACAAACAAACAAATTTAACACTGCAAATAAAAATACCAAAGGATAATGCAACATTATTTGGTGGAATTCACACAAGAATAGGTAGTGGAATGACTGCATCAACAAAACTCACAGGGCATACAGAGTTAGCGAAACGTCACTTCACTCACAAATTACAAGAAACACCTCACTTCACTCACAAATTACAAGAAACCCTCGAGCCCATTAGTTCAAATTGCATGGAAAAGGATAATAAGTACTTGAGTTAAGGGTGGCAGTTGAGGGTAGCAATTGGAAGAAGTGAAGTAAACATTAATTAAAACATTGAAAGAAGTGAAGTTGGCAATAACACTTCAAATTTATTAGCCAATAAAATTGTAACATATATATATATTTTTTATTTTAAAACATATAAATACAAACTTCTTAAGTTAAACATTATAATTTCTGAAAATTTTAAAAGTCAACCTTAAACTAATATCAAATTAACCATAAACTCATCTATAGTCATGCCTGTCGCCCTTAGCAGGGACCAATAATCCTTAACAACTTATTCCATTATATTCACATATTGTGACTTTATTAAACTATATTATTATAATATATAATATTTTTTTTATTAATTTGACAAGAAAATTTTCAATAAAAAAAAGATTTTACACTTATTCTATTCACACTTATTATATTTACATTATTATCTAAACTATATTTTTAATTTTTAGCTTGTTACTATACATTAATAATCCATGCCTTAACAATCAAATTTGACTAAATAAAATAATGAATGTATATTCAAATTTGATGAAATCAACAACCAAATTTGACTAGATTAATAATCAAATTTCAATAAATTAGACATGAAATGAACAAGTATTTCTAGTAGTAAGTTAATTAGTGGACAAACTCCACCTATTTTGCATTAAAATTATTCCCCCCATCTAATGCAATTTTTTCCAGGATTTAAAGTTCCACTTGATTGATGGAACCTTTGACCATGAAACCTTATCCTTAGGAGTTTTGGCCCATTTTAATACAACTCTTAGGTCATCCAAATTTTGGAAAAACAATTAAATAGGGGAGGAACTTTCAAAAAAAAAAAAAATTGAATTTGTCCACTTAATAACTTACTTCATCATATCCACATTGTAAATCTATCAATCTACATCATTTTTTTTTTTTTTTTTGCTCAGGGGAATCGGTAACAACGGTAGTATCGTACTCGCGTGACACGGGGTCGAATCTTGCCGGCTGCCTTATAACCCCTGGGGAGAAACGCACATCCCGCAAGCACGCCCTCTGGGTAAAGCGGGGTGAGAATCGACCTTGAGACCTCATTTTTACATAGTTCCTGCCATTTACACGGACTTGCCAATCGGTCTACACCCCTGCGGGCATCAATCTACATCATTATAATTTATAATACAAATTTTGTTATATTGACAAGGGGATTTTCATTTTTTTTTTGCAAGAAAGTAAAAACTAGATTAAATTAAACAAGATGTACACGAGGGTATGAACTCATTCAGTTTCTAGAGAGACCATGAAAGTCTAGTGTAATCAAAATAAGAAAAATACTTCCATGCCCGAGAGGGGAAACAAGGATGAAAATAACACAATAATTATTGAAATTTGAAGTCTGGAAGAAGTACTAACAAACCCTATAACCAAAAAAAATAGATATAAAATAGAAATGTAAAGATTATGAATCATTATAATGTTTCTCTTGAGGAACCTGCAAAGGAGATGGGCCTGAGTTACCCTGTGAGAAGTTGGAGCAGAGGATTCTTCCCATGGATAATGCACGACAAAGGATGGAGTGAGTCACTATGACAATGAGCTAACCAGATAACCACGTTCAAAAGATATGCATTTTGTGGCTCCAATGCCTCCATTCTATCTCTTAACCGAAGAAAATCCTCATCCTTGGGAAACATACCCAGGGTTTCCATGGTTTTGGTATGCCAAGAATGTTCCATGTTTCGAAAGAACTTCGAGTTCTGAATCCTATTACAACCAAGGTCCAGAATCAGGTCTCCTGCATACAAGAATTAATTGATTCATAGGTATCGTCCTCCATGAATCTCTATTTTCCACTGGCCTCCATAGGCCCATACCATGTTCGGCTTCAACTTGAGAATCTATGGGGTTTACATGGATTAATTATATCTCCATGTTCCCTCCCCTCACTACATGTTTCTCTAGGGGTTGAAGGTCCAACCTCTCTATCAATGTCATTGGTAGAAACTTTATGTCGAGATAGTGAAACAAAGATACCATGTTGCACTCAACTCTTTTTAAAGTAAGATAGAGATACCTGTATCTACTAGAATCCCTTTGCAAGAGAAGGATGTTGGTAAGGGGGGTTAGGTCATCGCTTGTGGGGGTGGGGGTGAGGACCTAACACGGGGTAAAAACTAGCATGCTTTCGATCCTATGAAGACATGCGACCATCCCTCTGGAACCTCTAACATCAGGAACATGTGCATGCTCCTAGGTACGTGAACACACTCATGTAAGGGCTCATTCCTGTTGAAACCCTTGCCACTTTTTTGTCCACCAACTTGGCGCACACACCCTAAAACCATTCCCCACATCTAATACTATTTTTTCCGGGATTTAAAGTTCCACTTGATTGACAGAAACTTTGACCATGGAACGTTATTCTTAGGAGTTTTGTCCCATTTAAATACAAATTAGGTCATCCAAATTTTGAAAAAACCCATAGATAAGAGAGGATATTTCCAAAAAAAAAAACCAAAAAAGTTGACTTTGTCGACTTAATAACTTACTCCATTATATCCACATTGTCGATCTATTAAATATACATCATTATAATTTATAATACAAGTTTTATTAAATTGAAAATATTAATATAAACAAGATGAACATGAGGGTCTGAACTCACTCAGTTTCTAGAGAGACCATGACAGTCTTCTGTAATGCAAATAAGAAAAAACAAATTATGCCCCATAGGGGAAACAAGGATGGATATAGAATAATAATTCTTGAAA
This sequence comes from Picea engelmannii, assembly GCA_009831015.1. Lineage (NCBI taxonomy): Eukaryota > Viridiplantae > Streptophyta > Pinopsida > Pinales > Pinaceae > Picea > Picea engelmannii. The sequence continues at coordinate 223,762 of ML778065.1, forward strand.
AATGAAGAACGAAATAACTACTAATACCCCTTAAGACACGGAAAAATAAATATAAATTAGGGATGTAAAGACTATGAATCATGCTAATTATGGTCATGAGGAACTGTAGAAGGAGATGGGCCCAAAACACCCATGTGGGTGGCTTCAGTGGAGAAATCCACCCATGGGCAATGCGCGACAAAGGATGGAGTGAGCCACCATGGCGTTGAGATAAGCATATCACCACATTAAAAAAATATGCAGTTTGTGACTGAATAGTCTCCATTCTTTGTTTTAACTTATGAAAATCCTCATCCTTGGGCAACATACCAAAGGCTTCCATTTTATTCTGCGGATCCTCAACCCTCCCCCTGGAACTCACCAATGTCAAAGTAGTTTGCATGGTGACCCGAAAGAAATTATTCCCATAATTTTCTCAAAAACTATAACGTAACATCTTTGTTATTGCAGGGAGGTGCATCAAATGCCATGAACCACCTATCCATGCATTTTGAAGAATTTGTGGGTGGATGCACCAATCAATATAAATTCCTTTCTTGGTGAAAAATGGTTGTTGTCTAGATCGAGGATAAATAAAAATGAACATCAGATCTTGTTTTGAAATAGCCAAGTCTCTAACTTAGTTTCTATCTAGTCCAGTCATGTAAAACTCAAACATTCTAGCTTTGTATTCATAAATAGAAGTTAACTTCCCTTCGACACTTGCAATGGACCTCACAACGATGTCGAATGAAGTGGAAAAGGACTCTCATCTAGGTACTCTAGTTCTCCATAAATCATTGATAAGTGATCTCAAAGTATCCAACCCCTCATCAATATCTATGTTTATGTTTTGTGGTTCTAGTGGGATGTGGTTTTCCTCCCCTTGGTTTTCTTGTACGTGGTTTTCATTGTCTCTCGGTTCCATTTTAATAGTATTTGTTGCAATTGTATAGGACAATTTAATAATTGGACTTATGAAAAAGGTATTTCATAGAACAATTTGATTTTATCCCAACAAAATCATTAACACAATTTTGTGTAAAACAAAGAAAAACTATGTGTTATCTTTATAATGAACTTCAGAAAAACCTAAAAAAGATTAGTGAATTGTTGAGAGATTTACATCCAAGTATTAAATATGTGTATTAATTATTTTCTATTGTGTTCTCTTCAAAATTGTGATTGAGCCACACATTTGTACTGAACCTAGCTAATGAGTTTTCAATGCCATTGGAATTTACATCCATAACCCATGACAAATTGTTTTGTATTATTACAAAGCCAAGAGAGGAGAAAAATATAACAAAATAAATGAAAAAAAATTAAGTATACCCCGGTAGAGTTGGACACAGTGGAAATATTGTGGGCTTTACTCCTTATCTAATCCTCCTCTTTACTTACTCAAACAGAGAAAATCACGAGGCGTGGTGTGAAAATGGTCACAAAACGCATATGCAGTCCCTTCAAAAGTGAGCACAACATGAACGCATTAGTGTTCATACAAACATACACACACATTCCTACCAACATCCTTATGTGGCACACTGGCTCGACTTTAGAGATATTTTGAACCTCTAACAATGGGAACACATGCAGGTTTCTAGGTACATGCACATGCTCCTGCAAGTGCGCATTCCTACTGACCCCCTTACCATGTTTTCATCCACCCACTTTGTGCACACACCCTAAAATCATTCCCCACATCTAATTCAACTTTTTATAGTATTTATAGTTCCACTTGATTGATGAAACCTTATCGCCCTCTTAATTACTTACTCCATTATATGCACATCATCGATCTATTAATCTACAGAATGATAAGATAGATTAATATAAACAGGATATACATTAGGGTCTGAACTCAATCAATGTCTAGAGACAACATGTCAGTCTCCTGTAATCCAAATAAGAAAAAAACTTTCTTTCCTGCGAGGGGAAATGAGGTTGGAAATAGAATAATAATTTGTGAAAAATGAAGACCGAAATAACTACCTTGACCCCTTAAGAAAGACAAATATAAATATAAAATAGGATTGTAAATACTATGAAGCGTGCTAATGTTGGTCATGAGGAACCCGAGAAGGACATGGACCCAAAACACCCATGTGAGAAGTTGTAGTAGTGGACTCAACCCATGGCGAATGAACGACAAAGTTTTGAGTGAGATGCCATGAGGATGAGATAAGCAGATCACCACATTCAAAAGATATGCATTTTTTGCCTCAAGCCTCTCCATAATGTGTTTTAACTGAAGAAAATCCTCATCCTTGGAAAACATTGCTAAGGCTTCCATGGTTTTGGTATGCTGAATACATTCCAAAGTTTTAAGAAATTTGATTTCCGAGTCCTGGTACAACCAAGATTCGGGATTATGCCTCCCGCATACAAGAATTAACTGATTCATAGGTAGATTAAGGTAGGGAGGTTAGGGTAGGACTCTAACATTGACAGTCTATTGGGAAAGCTTCAATATTGAAAATATATGAATGGCATTGATAATGTATCGAGCTCCTCTCCAATTCTATGTCGGAATATATTGTGCAACCTTTTCAGTCCTATTGATTTAGTGTAGAAAATCTATGCCAATCTAATTGAAATCTTCTTCTCACATTTGAAAGTTTACACTATAGATATAATACAATAGGTAGTCTCTTATAACTCTAAAACTCCAACCATTATAGCTCTAACATGTGCTTCATTTTTTTATTCCAAAGGTCTAGGTCATTTCTTGAGTCCAAATATCCACACTACAACAAAATAAAATGGTAAAACACCATAATATATTTGTTCAAAGTGGATGGATATATCAATCAATAGGTTCGAAGCAGTGGCTACAAAACCGAAAGACCATGGATGTTAGAAAAACAGGACCGCGGAGCAATAAAATAAAACAAATGCAGAAACAAAATACAGAAGACACACAATACAAGAGAGACACAAATTTACGTGGTTCACCCAGTGTGGGCTACGCCCACCAGAGAAATTGCCAGGTCCTTCCTTTATTATTATCTAGAAAATGAAGGGATACAACCTACAGCAAAACCCGTTGTAACTTCTTCTTCATTCTCTCACAGTCTCCTCTCTCAGAATACAATATTCACCCTCGTACATAGCCGCAATACATTTCCCTCATAAAAGAGGGTTTCCTTCTAGGGCAAAAAACCCTAACATAATCTCTACCGTTAGATCTGCGACCTTATAATGAA
>ML778065.1:230953-241742 GCA_009831015.1 Picea engelmannii
ATGGTAGGAATAGATCCTTCTGATATAAATAGTCTTCCATCTGCATCTTCCATAACTGGTAGTTTTGGCCATTAAATTTCTCGACCCTAAACTTTCCATCTTCCGACATTGCTCCCACTCGAACCAGGAACCCTCTTTTCATGTGAGTTACCTTACGCTCTGATACCAGTTGTTAGAAAAACAGGACCGCGGAGCAATAAAATAAAACAAATGCAGAAACAAAATACAGAAGACACACAATACAAGAGAGACACAGATTTACGTGGTTCACCCAGTGTGGGATACGTCCACCAAGGAAATTGCCAGGTCCTTCCTTTATTATTATCCATCAAATGAAGGGATACAACCTACAGCAAAAACCGCTGTAACTTCCTCTTCATTCTCTCACAGTCTCCTCTCTCAGAATACAATATTCACCCTCGTACATAGCCGCAATACATTTCCCTCATAAGAGAGGGTTGCCTTCTAGGGAAAAAAACCCTAACATAATCTCTACCATTAGATCTGCGACCTTATAATGAACGGTCCAGATTTACAATGAAATTACAATATACTTTTATAAGGCAATTTTTGCTTCGAGGGATTCACCCCCGAACCCCTGCTGGGGGCCTGCTTGCCCCCAGACCCCCTAGCCGGGGGGATGGAGCCCCCAGACCCCGCAGAGAGGGTACCCCCCCTCTGCACTCCCCCGCGTGGAAGAGTGTACATACTTCTGGGGTGTAAATACTTCATGGGGTATAAACACGACTGAAAGCAAGGACCTCTGAATCAGGAAGATAATCAGGCTCCACAACCAACAATGGATGGGTTTTAGGGAAACTATCGAGTGCATGGAATGAAGGGGGACTTAATTTCCTGTAGGACCTGTGTGAAGGGTATAAAATTTTACACATCATACATGTTCAAAAAGTTTGTCTACTTAATAACTAACTTTATTATATGCACATATTGTCTCTTTATTAAACCCCATTGTTATAATTTTTAATATTTTTTTTATTAAATTCAAAAGATAGTTTTCAATAAAAAGGAAGTCTCTACACTTATTTTCTTAATTCTATTGACATTAGTTATATTGACATTATTATCTTTATTATATTTTTAATTTTTAGTTAGTTTCATGAAAATATATAAATTCATGTGATTACAATACCAATAAATCATTAAAATATTGAAATACATGGGAGGACTTAGGAGCTTAAAAAAACACATTTACCCTTTTCATCAAACAAAAACAAGAAAGAAAATTTTAATAATTTGTTTTATAGTTTTAAAAATGATAGGATTTAGTGTTTGAATTTAAATTGTAGCTTATACAAAGCATAGTTTGTATAGTTTGGTATAAATCCGAGTTTAAATATCATATTTTTAGCCGAAATCTCCAGAGTACAACATACATTACAACATAACATGTGTCTCATAAGAAGATTGGGCTGAGTTAAGTCACCCACCGACCATAAACTTACAACTCCAATATCATAGTAGAACAACGACAATTTAGACAACATCATAAAAAATTTGTTTATGGATCACATACAAAAATGTGTAACAAAGCAACATAAACAATTTATTTTATTAATTATCACCTATGGGAAAGTCTACATAGAGAAATTTTATCTAGACAAGTTACTTAAAAAGAAGAAAAATACACAAATTGGGATGAGGTTGTTTAGATCGAATTAAAGCATAGTTTATGAGAACCAAAGGTTATATAGTTAGAATTTAAAGCGTAACTTGTATAATGTTCATTCCAATTTGATAATGAGTTTGTTTTGAAACAATTTATTCTACACAAGATCACAGATTGATAAGTCAATCACCGAACAAACTTTTGGAATAACACAGTGAGTGGGATTTTATATTTTCATTATGTGTAGGAGGATTATAAGGGGTCGTTGAACGAACTTGTTGAAGAAGTTGTTGGCGGTGGTGGTTGGTGAGGGTGAAGGCTCTTTCTTCCATCTCGATTTTTCATACCCACAATGACCATAGAGCGCTCTGGCAATGGTGGTTGCTTAGGGTGAAGGCTCTTTCTTCCATATCAATTCATCATACCTGTTATCCACCAGTTTGCACAAGCTGGATTTCTTGAAGAACTGCCATAGAATGAGCAATCAATGCTCATATATGCAGATTTTAGAGTTCAGTGGGTCTTGTAAAAGGCCCTCGTTTTCTGCATTTCCACTATTGTAATAAATGTCCTAAGTAAGAGATATTGTAAAAGGATATTGGCCACCTAAGACCCGAAGTGAGAACATACTTCGAAGTGTTTTTTTCTACTAGTTAATTATTTTTTCTGCTTGCCTTAGTGAGAGGAAAAAATAATTTCTAAGTTTTTTCACTCAGAAGATTAGCTCAAGATCCCAAGTATGTATTGGTGATAAGGTCTTTGCATGGAAAATACAATGTCTAGTGTCTAAATGTATATAATCTCATACTAGGATGTGTTTCCTGAGTCATTTGGAAATTACGGCTAGGTTTGATAGTTTTTTTTTTAAGTTTTTAGTGAATTAATTAAATTCCCACAAAAATGAATTTATTAATTATGAGTCAATAAATGTAAAAAATATGGCTTCACACATTGTCAGATGTCATATTTACATTCGTTTTCCAGTACAGAACACCATGTAAACCCATATTTCCTATATTTCGAGGAAAAAAAGATTATTATCACTGAAAAATCAATATTAATCGAAAAATACTGAAAATGCGTAATTAAATTAAATCTCCTATATTTTAGGAGAACTGGGGAACATGATTGAGACATGTTTTTTCATGTCCCCAGTTGACTGGAGGCCTTGGGTGAGTTTAACTGAGGTAGGGTCCACTTGATTGATGTGACATGGAGTCAGGAGGAGATCCCAATGTGGGAACTCGACTCCTTCTCCTAAGTGGCGCATTCCCAAAGTATGGTGCATCTCCTAAAGAGCCCACACATTCCTTAACTGAACCTTCACTCCCCCTCACTCCCACTCACACCTCCCATCACTCGCCTTCACTCCCCTCTCACTCAACATCAACTCCCCTTTACCTAACACCTCTCCACTCCACTCCCTATTTAGTCCCATGTATATACCCTTCCACTCATATGTAACTCCCTCATTTCCCATGTTTTACCAAAACCCTAAACCTAACCCTAGCGCATGCATGCTTTGGGATTGTCATCCCTAAATATATTTAAGATAGGTTGGCCTCTCCCATTAGTGAGTGGATTCTTGGGAAAGAAATCATTGTAATGTTGTAACATCTTCTAGAATAACAAAGACTTTGGAGCTATCTTTGGTGTGTGGACTCGAATGTGTGGATGAATTTTGGATACATGAGGTGATGTTATACTGATTGTATGCATAGTGTCTTTGTTATTTGGATAATCATATGGATATTTCTATCTAGATGGAGTAAGTTATTTAATTTTACTAATATCTAATTTACTTGTTGATCTATACTCAAATATTTCATTGCATGTGTGTTTTTGCTTAAACTAATGTTTTCTTGAAGCCTTTTTGTGTAGAGAAACACCAAGTACAAGAACTTGCAGGTATCAGTGTTGCATGTAATATAAATCTCTTGGAGAGGCAAAGGAGCTCAGTTGTTTCCTCTTTTCTATCCAATAATTTCTTAAGGAAGGCATTCACCCTCTTCTTCACATCAAGGAGAACCCCATAGCTCAAATTTTCCAAGCTCAATCGGAAACTCAAAATCTCGATAAAACACTTTCCTTTTATTTTATTTCTTGGTTTCACGCTGATTAGAATAGTGTTAAATTTAATTTTAAACATCTAAAGGCTGTATGCATTCGTTTCCTAGATCTAATTTCAATTTTTTCAATTTCAAAGGATAGATCTAGGCAAGTTTGAAGCAATTTCTTTGGTCTTTTCACCTAGAAGTTAGATCTAAGTTGTTGTTTGGTTTTAAGTTATTTATTAAGATAATTGGCTTCCATATGTTTTATTTTTTAAAACATAAAACAAAATCATTCAAAGGATCCTAAGTTAGGTCCATACAAACTGCCCAAAAGGCCTAAAAAAATTTGCAGTTTGCCTTAGAATTTTTTCTAAAAATTTTGATAATTTTTTTATCGTTTAGAACTCTTTCTTATAATATTCTAAATTGATTTAATTGATTTTTTATTGCAGAAAATACATGATCAAGAGGATATTATGCCTATTTTTGGGCAAAATCAAGGATCTCGGGGACCCTGGGGGGTTGTGACTTCGTCAAAATGAAGTTTCCTATTTTTCTCTTTTCTTCTTGTATTATTCTTAACGATCCAATAATAAGGATGCATATTCTTCTAAAAATATCTAAAATTTCAAAGATAACTCTGGTTCTCCATTGTAATAGTGCAATAAAAATGGGCCTTTTGTGCCCAGTTTCGTCATCCCCTTAGGGGGATTTTTGTTGTGGGTTTGTTTTGAATTTTTTCAGTTGTGCATGCTTAAAATATAATAATAAAAGTACACAATTAAAAATTATCAAACATACTACAACACTCTAAATTTTTATGAATGTTAACAAATTCTCAAATTTTCATGCATACTTAGTTAGTTGGGTTTCAAGTATTTTCTTTCTTCAATCCATTTTGCAAAAATATTCAATTCTCAAGCAGTATATTGTTAATCTCTCTCAAATACAAAGCAGGGTACATACATTTAATTGTTGCAAGATCTTTTCTTTACACTTTCAAGTGTTTGTGCAAGTTCTTTATTCACAAAGCAGGGTGTGTGATCTATCTACTTCAAGTTTTATCAGGTAATTGAGCCTTGCTAGTTTCATAGGGAAATCTCTTAATATTTTGAGTTCATTGGGAGGAAAAATACCAAAAGTGACTTGTGAAGTAAGGCGGGCCCTCTTGGGACCTGGCTTCCCACCCGTTTTGGACATCTAGCACTTTTGGTGAGTTTACTGGTGAAACCATTGGGTTTCAGTAAACTGTTAGCAAGTCCATAAAAATAACAAGATTTATAAAGGGGACAAACACCTTTCATTAAATAATTACAAAATTTACCTTAATAAAATTTTCGATCTACACTGCCCACGACTTCCTTTAAGGCATTGGTTTAAAATGCATTCAATTTGCCTTGTGTGAGCAGTCACATTTATGTGTGTTCTCTAATATTCTTTTATGCTCTTGAGTATTGCAGATGTTGTATCCTTTTGATGTATGAATGTTTCATGAGAAAAGTGTTTTTTATGATGATAAATGATAAATGGTGAATGATCTAATTTTATTTTCAACAATAAACTCCTAGATTAAAGTGGTTTTCTTTCTTAGTTTAGAAAAGCCTTAGATTTATTTTATAGGTACTACCCCCCTTGGCTTTGCTAGGGGTTGGCCTGGACAGAGGAGTTGAGGATCAGGTAACAACACCTTGACTTGAGACTTTCCCCCAAGGACACACAAAGTGGATTGAAAGTTTCTTCCACGATAGCCCAAGCGTGTATTAGGACGACAACAATACCCACAATGGCCATAGAGCGGGCTGGCAGCGTTGGTTCCATAGGGTGAAGGCTCTTTCTTCCATCTTGATTCATCATACCCACAACGTCCATAGAGTGGGCTCGCAGACCGGATTCGGGTAGCAGTTGTGGAAGCCAATAAATGCGCCCGGATAAAGGTGTCATTTGTTGCATCATTCCTATGTGGTCGTAGAAAGGTCGCATTTGTTGTAGTTGCGGCATCGTTCTTTCTTGAATTCTATTTATATTTGTATTATCAACATTTATGTTTATTTTTCTAATATGTAGGAGAATGCTACTCTCAAGATCCAGGTCATCCATTTTTTCTTCTAAGTCAACAGGGGTTGACGATGCTTCTCCATCTTCCTCTTGTAGTAATTGACTCTACACCAATTCCACACAATTATTCTCCATGTTATTACTTCCTCCTCCTAAATCGATTCAAATTAAAGAGTGTCTAGTTTTAGATTTATGCTTTGATTTCTTGGCTCTCCTTTCAGATTTATGCTCTGTGATTCCCGACTTTGCGTTTAGAGAGTGTCTATGATTGATCAGGTGACATGTTTGTTCTTTCTATACTATATATATCAATTATGGTCTACCCACACATAGTGGGTAGATAGGTCGGTTTTTATTTACTAAATATATATATAGATCGATTATGTACATTAACCTTAATGGGTTAAGTGAAAACACCTGGTATGTGGGATTTTATTTAATTAATTTTAGGTTTCATTTAAACCATGAAAATCCACTTTGACCTTGACTTTGACTTCATGAAAGCATTGGTTTGTGAAGTTCATTTTATTTAATATTAAATTATATTAAATTTTAAAGAGAATTTCAAAAACAATTGTGTACTTATTCTTTTAATTTTAGTATTTTATTGAGGATGACTATATTTGTATATTTACCTAAAATATATTAAATTTAGGTTATTGAGAATGATTTTATTTACATAATAACAACAATATTAATAATAATCTATTTTTAAGGTCAAAGACAAGCCACACCAAATTGGTGTATGTGACCCCCTTATTGGTCGGACAAGAGACACCCTCAACCCAACAATTGAACTCGTAAAGTCTATGAAGGTATACATATCCTACCCCCCTCTCGATTTGGACTTGTGACCTATTTAAATAAAAAAAATAAAAATTGTCCACTTAATAACTTATTCCATTATATTCACATATCGTGACTTTATTAAACAATATTATTATAATTTACAATAAATTTTTTCTTAAATTGAAAAGAGAATTTTCAAAAAAAAGAAGTTTTTACACTTATTCTCTTCACACTTCTTATATTTACATCATTATCTAAACTATATTTTTAATTTTTAGTTTGTTACTATACATTAATAATCCATGGCTTAACAATCAAATTTGACTAAATAAAATAATGAATGTATATTCAAATTGTATGAAATCAACAACCAAATTCGACCAAATTAACAATCAAATTTCAAGCCATGTGGGTGGCTTTAGTAGAGGAATCCACCCATGGCCAGTGTGTGACAAAGCATGGAGTGAGCCAACATGACGTTGAGCTAACCATATCACCACATTAAAAAAATATGCAATTTGTGACTGAAGAGTCTCCATTCTGTGTTTTAACTTTTGAAAATCCTCATCCTCGGGGAACATAACCAAGGCTTCGATGTTATTTTGTGGAACCTCGATCCTCCCCTTGGAAGTCACCAATGTCAAAGTAGTTTGCATGGTGACACGAAAGAAATTATTCCCATAATTTTCTCAAAAAATATAATGAAACATATTTGTTATTGCAGGGAGGTGCATCAAATACCATGAAACACCTATCCATGCATTTTGAAAAATTTGTGGGTGGATGCACCAATCAATATAAATTTCTTTGTTGGTGACAAGTGGTTGTTGTCTGGATCGAGGAAAAATAAAAATGAAGATCATATCTTGTTTTGAAATACCCAAGTCTCTAACTTTGTATTCATAAATAGAACTTAAAATCAAATATTATGTCTTTGTATTCATAAATAGAAGTTAAAATCAAATATTATGTCTTTGTATTCATAAATAGAAGTTAATTTCCCTTGGGAACTTACAATGGACCTCACAATGATGTCGAATGAAGTGGAAAATGACTCTCGGTTAGGTAATCTAGTTCTCCATAAATCATTGATAAGTGATCTTAAAGTATCCAACCCCTCATCAATCTCTATGTTTATGTTTTGTGGTTCTAGTGGGATGTGGTTTTCCTCGCCTTGTTTTTCTTGTACACGGTTTTCATTGTCTCTCAGCTTCATTTTAATCATATTCATCACAATTGTATAGGACAATTTAATAACTGGACTTATGACAAAGGTATTACAGAGAACAATTTCATTTTATCCCAACAAAATCATTAACACAATTTTGTGTAAAACAAAGAAAAACTGTGTTATCTTTATAATGAACTTCACAAAAACCTAAAAAAGATTAGTGAATTGTTGAGAGATTTACATCCAAGTATTAAATATGTGTATTAATTAGTTTTTATTGTATTCTCTTCAAAATTGTGATTCAGCCACACATTTGTACTGAACTTAACTAATAAGTTTTCAATGCCATTGGAATTTACATCCATAACCCATGACAAATTGTTTTGTATTCTTACAAATCCAAGAGAGGAGAAAAAGATAACAAAAGAAATGACAAAAAATCAAGTATACCAGGTTAGAGTTGGACACAGTGGAAATATTGTGGGCTTTACACCTTATCTACTCCTCCTCTTTACTTACTCAAACAGAGAACATCACGAGGCATGGTGTGCAAATTGTCACAAAATGCATATGTAGTCCCTTAAAAAGTGAGCACAACATGAACGCATGCACGTTCCTAGGAACATACACCAACATCCTTAAGAACACACACACATTCTTGCCAAAATCCTTATGTGGCACACTAGCTCAACTTTAGAGATTTTTTGAACCTCTAACAACGAGAATACATGCAGGTTTCCCGATACATGCACATGTTCCTGCAAGTGCTTGTTCCTACGGACCCCCTTACCATGTTTTTGTCCTCCAACTTTGTGCACATGCCCCAAAATCATTCCCGCATCTAATTCAACTTTTTCTAGGATTTAACGTTCCACTTGATTGATGAAACCTTATCATCCTCTTAATAACTTACTCCATTATATACACATCATCGATATATTAATCTACATAATTATCGGCTAGATTAATATAAACAGGATGTACATTAGGGTCTGAACTCAATCAGTGTCTAGAGACAAGATCTCAGTCTCCTATAATCCAAATAAGAAAAAAAAATTCTTTCCCGAGAGGGGAAATGAGGATGGAAATAGAATAATAATTTGTGGAAAATTAAGACCGAAATAACTACCTTGACCCCTTAAGAAAGAAAAACAATAAATATAAAATAGGACTATAAAGACTATGGAGCGTGCTAATGTTGGTCATGAGGAACCCAAGAAGGAGATGGACTCAAAACACCCATGTGAGCAACTTCAATAGAGGACTCCACCTATGGTGAATGAACGAAAAAGGATTGAGTGAGATTTCATGATGATGAGATAAGAAGATCCCCACATTCAAAAGATATGTATTTTGTGCTTCAAGAGTCTCCATACCGTGTTTGAACTGATGGAAATCCTCATCCTTGGGATGCCAATCTAATTGGAATCTTGTTCTCACATTTGAATGTTTACCCTCTAGATACAGTACAATAGGTAGGCTCTTATAGAATATTTAAATGGGCTATAACATTCTATTGGAAAATATTTTACCTTCAATTTATTGAGTGGGTAGAGAGTTTAAATTAGTTCCATCCTGACTGAACATTCAAGGACACCTCCATCAACTATGTGAATTTTTCTCTAGAAGAATCCTCACAATTTGGTAGGATATGCAAGTCCATTGGAAAGTTGGAAAATAACTATGAGCATCAAAATTTCCTAAGCATCCCCAATAGTTAACAAGCCTTTTAATTTATACAAAGTAGTCCTATGAACCCATTCTTCCTATTAATTTGTTGTAATTTTTCTTAGAAGCCTACCACCCTTTTTTCTCTCTATCATTAAGTATGAAGAAAACATTGAGTACCAATAAATTATTGATATATCCAAAGCCATGTGCAGACATATGAGCTTAAAAAAACACATTTAACCTTTTCATCCAATAAAAATAAGAAATAAAATTTTAATAATTCATTGTATAGTTTGAAAAATGATAGGTTGTATAGTTTGAATTTAAAGACTAGCTTATCCAAACCATAGGTGAAGTATAGTTTGTTATAAATACAAGGTTAAAACTCTAACCATTATAGCTGTAACATTTGCTTCATTTTTTTATTCCAAAGGTCTAGGTAATTTTTTGAGTTCAAATATCCACACTACAACAAGATAAAATGGTAAACCACCATAGTCTCTTTGGTCAAATTTGATGGCTATATCGATCAACAGGTTTTGAGTAGTGGACTAGAGAACTGAAAGGTCATGGACGCATTTTAGGGAAACTATCGAGTGCACAGGATGAAGGGGGACTTAATTTCCTTATGACCTGTGTGAAGGGTATAAAATTTTACACATGATACATGTTCAAAAAGTTTATCTCCTTAATAATTAACTTCATTATATCCACATATTGTCACCTTATTAAACCCCATTATTATAATTTGTAATAATTTTTTTATTAAATTGAAAAGAGATTTTTCAATAAAAAGGAAGTTTGTGATGGTTTTGACCTTTGATTCCTCTGCAATCCCTGTGACTTTGGGTCTCATCTGTGGTCTCCCTCCTAAGCCTTGGCAACAAATCTCAATGTCGGCTCTACGCACACTTGTGCTCTACATGTAGCTTCGAGCTATCTCTTCCGAGCTTAATAAACTCTATCCTCCAAGGGACTCAAAATGGCTAAGAGGGTTGACATGCATACATGAACTACACCCAAGGTTGGCAAACTCATAGTTCGTGGATCTATCTTACGCCACCACAGGATGCAAGAATTTATGAGAATAAAACATATCCTAACCATATAATTTCTTACTTTCCTAATTATATAAACAAGCAGAAATAGACGGGATGCAGGATATCCATTTAGAAATCATGCACATTCCTGAAACATTCATAGTATACCCAATTCGTATATAGTTACAACTCAATTACACAGGGTAGGTGTTTAAGGATAAATTTGTGAGTGCGGACAAAGACCAATCTCCCCAGATCCACCTGGATCTGGAACAAAACGTGACAGAATACTACTCTTTCCCTAGATCTAGCTATTGAACGAACTAAGAGAAATGGATAGTGTACATACCTTATAAACGCTCTCCTTTAATCTCTGTTGTTC
>ML778065.1:259644-274721 GCA_009831015.1 Picea engelmannii
TTCTAGAAGGATCGAGAACTTATCTATTTTCCTCCTTTAGAAACATGTTCGCACTCTAACCATTGACACAGTGCGAGAAGTTCGCAGTCAAGCTGAATGCAGCCTGCGGGAATGAAGGATTCTCACAGGAGAGTATATATGCATCCTGCGAACTATTTTCAAAATATGATTTTGAGAAAATGACAAGTGTAACCTTCTTCAGGAAAAAGTTCTTAATGAAGAGTTTGATCTTCCATTATCATGACATAATCATAATATCATATCGATAACCAAAAATGTGGATAACAGTAGGAGAACACTTATCTATTACAGGTTTCCACCAACCAAATTACTGTGCTTGTTCATCCTTCCACCCTACCATAGGCTCAGAGGCATTCATTCTTAGCACTCTAGCTACCCCCGTTCCAAGACATTATATCACCAGGGAACTCTCGTGGTCCTCAAGGATACTTTCTCTGTTTCGGCTTCTACTCGGATTATGTTCATTGTGAACTTTCATATATTTCTCTCTCTATTATGGCCCTAGGCGAGGTTTATCATATGCTCACTTGACATCAAGCTTGCAACCTTCTATTCATCATTCGCTGGAGAGATCCGGGTGTCTCCCTTACGCGCTTGTGCCCTGTTTGGTGTCTCCTCTCTTGTTGTCCCCCTTTCTCTTTCGTTATCATTTGTATGTATCTCACCTTCCTTCTGATAGAAGGAAGCTTGGGTCTACTTGGTCTGTCGGACCCTACGATACTTTGGGCTGACGTTCTGTAGCTAGACCATGCTCTCATTCATGGGGGTGGTTGGTAATTCAACCACTGATCATTTTCTTCATTGATTGATTTCTCTCCTTGGGATATGAAGGAGGTTTTCATCCTCATCAAGGGAAATTTGGGGTTATTTGATATAATGAATCCTCTTGTATAGATTTCACATTCTTCCTCTAGTGATATCATGGTTAGTACTTTCAAGGCTTAATACAGATCTATGTAGGAACACAATGAAATACAGAGATACACATAAATGCAGATATGCAGCGGAAGTAAAACTTCATTTCATTAACAACAAATGACTGAAATATTCTTACAAAGAGAATGGAAATAAATAGCTCAAGCACGAGTAGCTTATCTCTGAGAAGAGATGTGGCGGCTACTGACCTATGAAATCTATGTTTTTTTTTTTACGAAAATGGTTATAGAGATTGTATTAAAAAGGAGTGGGTTGGCCACAGATTCAGTTACAAAATAGGCCCTGAATTTCTTCGTGCCTGTCTTTCTGAAAAGCCCTTCTAAATATATAGCTATAGACTATAATCCTGAGCTAAGCTACTGTAAACCTTCACCAGGTACAAAGTTATTTACAACAATGGCTTCTATACAAAATGCCATTTTTGCTGAAAAGAGAGCTTGCTAACAAACTTCTAGTGGGTTGGATTAGTTCATGGGGTCTTGCTTCCAATCGTTGTTTAGATGAGCCATCTTTGCTTCCAGCTGATCTACTCATTCTTCAAATTCCTGTTGAGGGTTCTTGAGCTCCTTGTGTAGCTTATCCAACTCCTCTATAAACCCGAGTTTTTCCATAGTGATGTCCTCCTCCATTTTCTCCATTCTTCTTCCTGCTTCTGAATCCAAATTCTCAAGAAAATCCAGCTGAAACTGGAGCAGTTGCTTCAAATTTTCCAATGTTTTATCCATCTCCTTGAGCCTTTCTTCTGTGCTTGGTTTGCTAGTCGAACATGAAGCCATTCCTGAATGTGTCCCCTCTCTGCTTGCACCTTGCTCTTTACTGATGGATACCTCATGAACTTGCTACCCTAGATAGACGCGTGATCTCGCCGTGGTAATGGGATGAGGTTGGGGGTTCGCCCTCATTTTAACTCCTCCTTCACTCTTTCTCATCATTTCCCTTCGATTTGTAGATTTCGTGAGGGATGGTCGTCCATATTTCTTATCTCCACCATATCGGCGACGCTCCTTCTCATGGTACTATTTTGTGCCTCTCGTCCAACCAAATGTTCTGACGTGTCCTGGTCTAATCGATTCCCTCGATTTCCTGTCTACTGAATTATCTTGCGTTTGAGTATGAGCTAGAGGGTGGATCATATTTCAAGGGAGCTCCATGATAAATACCATTTCGTTCATGTTCAGTACCCCCGGCTCCAGAAGTGTGCCTCTATTGGCTTCCTTGTCCACCTCCCCATTCAAATCCCTTAACACATGAAATAGTTTATACGACTTGAAGTTCCTTAGGAGGAGTTGGATTTTGTCAATAAGGTTATTGAAAATCGCACTCTGAGTCTTAGAGTGGCGAATTATTTCTTGTATAATCACTCTCGAGTCACCAATTATGATCAAGTCCTGGATCCTGTGTTTTTTTGCTTGGATTAGCCCTTGCCAAAGAGCCATGGCCTCAACTCTGTTGTTGGATTCAATTCCTAAGCCCAAAGAGAAATGTATTGTTGTAGCCTCAATGGGAATTTCAATTATCCCCCCCCCCCTCCATCTTGTCCTGGGTTTCCTTTTGAAGCCCCATCAAAGAATAGGATAGCAGTGTTCCTTCCTCTCTTCCAATTGGCAAACTCTTGTTTGTCTTTCCTGACCTCCCATTCCTCTTTGATTAGGTTGTTGGCTTTCCTGCCCATGTGACATTGGATCTTGAAATGGCTTAGCCAGAGTTCCTCTGAAGTGTCCAGCATGTGGTTGTTATTTGATTTGCAAAGATAAGGGGCAGTTTCACCAAAGAGAGCATGAATTTTGGTGACGACCATGGCTGCG
This sequence comes from Picea engelmannii, assembly GCA_009831015.1. Lineage (NCBI taxonomy): Eukaryota > Viridiplantae > Streptophyta > Pinopsida > Pinales > Pinaceae > Picea > Picea engelmannii. Next base: position 262,407 of record ML778065.1, read on the forward strand.
CTTCTTTGGTTATCTCTGAAGATTCTATAATTCCTTTCTAGCCAAAGGTTCCATAGGATAAACTTTGGAAGTACTTCCCACATAGTGAAGGCTTGATTTATTTTCTTAAAAGTGAAAGGGTAGAAGGAGTACCAATGGAGAAGGAGGCTTCTTATATCAGGGGGAAGTTTGAGGGCACTTTGTGTTCCTGTTGCTAGCTTCTAGACTTCTTTGGAGAAAACACAGTTGAGGAGGAGATGGTCTGTGGATTCTTCAGCAAGTAGACATAAAGGACACATGTAGGGACCTTCCCAAACATGTCTTTTGAGGTTCTCCCCTGTTTGGATGCTATTGTGCGCAAGCGTCCATATGAACAGGTTGATTTTCGGGATGGACTTGGACTTCCATATTGCTTTCCAGATTGCCAGATTAGTCAGGGCGATGGGGACGCTGGTGATGAGTTGGTAGTCCTCGGCTGTGGTGTATGCCTTTTCGTTCCCTCCCCAACCTCTTTCATCTTTACCTTTCTTTTTTAGAGGGGCTTTCCCTTGGAGACAACTTTGAAGGGTGCTCCAATCCTTTTCTAGATCAGCGGGTCTATTGGGCACTCCCCACCCTTTCCAGGTCATGAGCTTGTCCTCCCCCCAAATTGATATGTCAAAGAGAGTGACAATGTTTTGACTATCCAACCAGTCTTTGAGGCAATGTAGGTCCTATCGCAGCTCTAGGGGGGGGGTCTCCCATAATTGAATCTTGCTAGATTTTGATTTTCTTCCCATTTCTTGGCACCCATGTGAGATGAGGACTTAAATGTGACAGATCCTTTTTGCAGAGAGTGAAGATAGGGGAGCCTTTCGATTCTTTGCATGGAAACTCTAAGAATCGGTCCCTAGGCCCCCTAAAGTATTTTTTCCAGAGTGTTAGTTTTCTCCAAGATGGTTTGCCAGTGACCATCCTCCAAAGCAACTTTGCCCCCAATGCCAGATTTTGAGCTTGGGTTTTTTTAAAGTTAAGGCCCCCTTCCAGGAAGGGCTTTGAGGTTTTTTCCCAACTTATCAAATGAAATTTCCTTCATTCTTGCTTTCCTCCTTCCCACAAGAAGCGCCTTTGATGTGCTTCAATTTTTTGGATGACAGTGGCAGGGGATAAAAGCAGCGGGCTCTAATAGATGGGGATGCTAGACACCACGGATTTAATCAGGACTGCTTTCCCTGCTAAATTTAACCAGTTCGCCCCCCACGAGGAAAATTTACTTTTTAGTTTGTCTATCAGGTGGTTCCAGTGAGAGGCTCTTGGGGCAGATTTAAAAATGGGGATTCCCAAGTATTTAAAGGCCTCCCAATTAGTGTGCCCTTCCATCCCCAGAACTCTTGTGATTCCCAACATCTCATTTGGCGTGATATTCCATCCATAGATTTTGCTTTTGGCCTGGCTTATTTCACTTCCAGAGATTGAAGCATAAGCTTCCAGCTCTTCCTTAAACTTTTTTGCTATTATTGGACTTGCCCCTCCCAACAATAGTGTATCGTCCACAAATTGTGCATGGTTTATTTCTTTCACCCCTTGCATGATTCTTAGTCCCTCGAGGTTTTTTCGAACTTGGGAGTTTTCCAGCTCGTAGCTTAGGAATGAAGCCTGGATTTCATAGAGAAGGGGTGAAAGAGGGAACCCTTTTCTTAAACCCCTAGAAGCTTGGAAGAACTTTGTTACTTTCCCATTCACCAACAGGGCTATCCATGGTGATCCAATACAAGCTTTTATCCAGTTTACAAAGGTCAAATCAAAACCAAACTTTCTCATTACTTCATATAAAAATTTATGTCTAACTCTATCAAAGGCATTTGCGAGATCCAGTTTAATGATCATACCTTTATCTTTCCTCCAGATACTTGAGTGAAGGGCCTCTTGAACAAGGATGATGTTATCGAAAATATGCCTACCTTTGATGAAGCCTCCTTGGTTTTCAGGGACAATGAGAGGGAGGATTGACTTGAGTCGATTGGCTATAACTTTGGTGAGAATTTTATAGCTTGTGTTGCAAAGGGAGATTGGCCTGAAGCGGTTGAAGGAGTCTGCTCCTTTCTTCTTTGGGATGAGTGCCAGAAAGGACAAGTTGGTGCTTCCACCCAGCTTGCTTCTCTACTGTGATTTCTTGATCATTTTGGTTAGATCCTTTTTGATTATATCCCAACATTGCTGATAGAATCTGGTAGTGAAACCATCCGGCCCAGGGGAGATATCGGGGTTCATTTGATCTAGGGCCTCCTTTATCTCTTGTTGCAATACCTCCCTGGTCAACTTGTTGTTGATCTCCTCATTTATGAGGCCTGGGATAATGGTGAGAGGGTACATCTACAGGTCTATTTCTGTCCCTTGTGGTTCTGTATAGAGTGCCTCAAAGGCTTCAAAGGTTGCTTGTTTTATGCCCTTTGGGTTTGCAATTATTTTATTTTGGACTTGTACTTCTGTAACTGCTTTGTATTGTTTCCTTGCCTCCGCTTGCTTGTGGAAATAGCTTGTATTTTTATCTCCTTCTTTCAGTAAAAGACTTCTTGATTTTTGCCTCCAGTAGCTTTCCTCCTCTCTAGAGGCTTTGTTCCATTATCTTTGAAGGCTGTCTTCTTGTTGCAGGGCTTCCTGCATGACCTCTTTGTGTTCCATTTCCCGTTGATGGCTCTCGAGCTGCATTTGGGCTGCTATGCGCAAGGCTATTGGAGTTGGCTGGCTCTTTGCCCATAGTTTTAGGGATCTTTTTAACCTTCTGAGTTTTTCCTCCCAAACATAAAAATCTGAGCCTTTAATAGCGGTGGTCCACATTTTGGAAACCAGAGAGAGAAAATCTTTGTCTTGGATCCAAGTTGGGCTAAATCTGAAAGGGATGGGTCCTCTGACTTGGTCATATTTAATTTCAAGATGAATGGGTTTGTGATCTGATACACTATGGGGCAGGATCTCTGCATTTGTTGTGAGTCCTAGTAACAGGAGGGAGCTTTGGACTAGAAATCTGTCTAGTCTGGCAGCTATGTGCCCAGGTCCGATCCTTTTATTTGTCCACGTGTAAAGTCCTTTGGCTAGCTTGATGTCTAAAAGGTCCCAGGTTGTGGCTAGGTCTTCCACCCATTCTCTGGCTGGATCTCTCACTATGGAGACCCCTCTTTTTTCCTCTTGAGCTAAGGTTACATTCAGATCCCCTCCGATAATGATATTGTCGAGTTCATTTTGCTGTAGGTAGGTTTGTAGAGATTCCCAACAATGTTTTTTTCCCCCCAAATGTTGCGGCAAATAGATATTAAAGATGCTTACCTGGTAACCTGAGTATTTATGGAGGAGTTTGGTGTGAATCCAGTGCATGCATGTGTCAGAGCTGATCAGGTCTATTTTGGAGGCATTCCATAGAGTGTAGAGTCCTCCTGAAGAACCTCTGGTGTTTTCAGCTATTCCTTAGCTGCCTCTCCAAACGTTCAACGAAGTTTTGAGTGAGTCTTGCTGGCTCATCTTGGTCTCTTGGAGAAGGAGGATGTTTTCTTTCAAAGCTTTGATTATATCCTTGAGTGATTCTTCCTTCCTTTTTCTACCCATTCCCCTATAGTTCCAAGAGGTTAGAATCATTAAATACCGTGGGGGGAGGGATGGCCTCCTTGGGAGGCTTTGGCTTGCTTTCTCGTATGATGAACGCTGATGAGCTGCTTGATGGTGGGTTGTGACCCTTTGAGGACATCTTTGTAAGTTTCCTGGTCTCTATCAACTTTTTTGGTTTTCCTACCTCTTCCCATTTTCTTTGGAGTGGCCCAAGCCTCGCTTGCATCTTCTGAGTCGCTACCTGTTGAGATCTCCCCTTCCTCTATGTTTTGACTACCTTCCAACCTTTGGGGGGAATTGTTTTGCGCCCCTTCTTCTTTTGTTTTTGGATTCCCTTTGTCTTCGGGGTTTTGGTCACCTTTTTCTCCTTCCTCTTGAACATATTTACTTGGATCCGGTTGCTCTCCGTCGACTTCCTTTGCCAAAATAATGAAGTTGTTCTCAATTTCCTTGGTTCCTGAGTGTTTGGTTTGCGGTGGGGTTGTCTTTTCGTTTCCTGGTCCTTTTGCTTTGGATTTCCCCTTCTTGGTCTGTTGCCAACCTTCATCCCTTATTTTCTCTGTAGAAGGGTTCTTTGGGCAGTTCCTTTGGAAATGGTCGTATTCATGACAACCTCTGCACTTGAATGGGAGTTGTTCATAGTCCAGCTTTTGGAAGTGGTGCCAATCCCCAACTTTTAATTTTATTGCCTCTGGTAGGCCTACCTTCAGGTTGACTTCTACGCAGATCCGCGCACATGACTATTGGTCTCTAGGATCTACTCAGTCAATAAAGTGCATCAGTCCATTCCCGATTGCTTGAAGCGAGGTTGGGTTCCAGCAGTGTATTGACAGATTTGGGAGTCTTACCTAGACAGGGATGTCTTTGGGAACTTCTGAGGAAGGATCAAAGCTTGGGGTCCATTGATTTAAATAGATTCCTTGGGTGCCCATGAAGTATGGTTCATTTCTGAAGATCAAATCTCTGTCCTCCTGGGAGATGAATTCAAAAATAAAATACCCTCTCCTGACCGCATAGCACGTAACACTGTTTGTGATAAGCGGTCTCCAGTTTCATTGTATCCATTTGTCTGTGTATCTTGTTGAGGTCCATAGCCCCATAAATTGACCTATGAGTCCTCGTTCAAAGAGGGATAGGGCTACCTTCATTGGATGTTCGGGAGGTAGGTCAATCTTTGGAATAGCGTCTAGTTTCTTGACGAAGCTTGGGGGAGTTGTGGGGGCAAGCTTCTTGCTGCAAGTTGTGATCAGTTTTAGAAAGGATGTGGATGGTGAAGGAGGGGGTGGCGGATTCCCTCCTCTATAAGATTCCATGGCAGTGATTGTATCGAACCCTAGACAACTCTACACCAGGGCATGGGCTGGGTCATTTGTTATTCTTAAAAAAACAATTAAAATTTGAAGGACATGGGGGTGGGCTTTGATCCACTTATGTGTGCACGGGTCACGATACCATTTAATATGGTATCTCTGGGTGCAACCACACGTTCGAAGACTACCTCAAGGTGTCCCCATGGCTCCAGGTAAAGCCCTCACGAGAATTGAACCTTACCCAATGGTGAAAAACTCCTCGCTTTCCACCATTGGATCCAACCCCTTTGGGCGTCTATGAACTCTATGTTACAATGAGGCTCGAAGGCCTATATATTATTGAGAAACAATGGAAAACCCTAAACATCAAAAAACCTAACCCTAGGAGATGAAACACCAGAATATGGGCCCGGGTAAATTGGTACATCAATTTCCCAGGGTCGTAACTTTGGCATACTATCTCTGTTTGATGCACATGATACATTGTTAGAAAGATCTATCCGAGGACTACACTTCTGTTAGAAAATATTGAGTCCAAAATGGAATCACATTCATCGAAGCATTCATGCCCAAAAAATGTCATTTAGGGCCTCAAAATGGCTCCAGAAGTTCAGGACTCGAAAAACTGCTAAAAATAGCAAATTGTGCTACAATTAAGGAAACTGGAAGATCGAAAGAAAAAATGGTGTGGGTCCAAGTGGAATAGGCAGGTGGCCACCAATATCCACTTGGATCATTCCTCCCAACTTAGGAAGCAATGGTCCCCATTGCGTTGAGTTCCTCCATGAGATGAGGAAACTTCTGTTGAGCTCGGTCCCTGGTGAGCCACTTGCCCTGGTGAAGGAGTTGGCCTACCTTGACAACTCGATATAGATGGATCCTCTGCTGGTGAGTGTTCTTGAACTGTGTGTCCATAATTCGATCAATTGTGGCTTGTTCCATGAAATCCGGGTTTAACTTTGTTGGTGTGAGTTGTTCTGCCATGTCAGATGTGTCCAGTAGAGGTGGAAAGTAGGGCCGAAGGTGGTCAACATTGAACCCTGGGTGCAGACCAGGGAATGGTGGAATACAAATCTCAAAGGCATTGTCTCCTATAGCCTTTGTGATGGTGTATGGCCCATATTGGAGTGGTAAAATCTTGCGGTAGGGTCTAGTGAGGTGCTCCTTTTACAAATGTAGCCACACCTTGTCATCCACCTGGAAGTTGTGTGGAACCCGATGTTGATCATGTCTCTTCTTATACTTAGCATTGGCTCTGTCCAAGATGTCATGAACCTGTTGGAAAATGTGTTGAATGTTCTCAATGAAGTTGTTTTCCTTGTCAAGCTCAGACTGGACATGGGATGAATCTTCCTGAGTAGTCGCAAATGACATGGCTACGTCAATGGGACATAGTGGTTGGAATCCCAAGCCCACCTGAAAGGGGTTGTGGCTGGTTGAGCTATGGAGAGCTCGGTTTTAGCTTTGTTGTACATAGAGGAGGCCCTCATCCCATGTGCGTGGATGATTTGAGTTGTACATGCACAGAATGTGTACAATCATCTAGTTGACAACCTCTGTCTGGCCATCATTTTGCGGATGGAAAGTTGTGGACTTGGTGAGCTTGGTGTCCAACATCGACCAGAGGCTGGACCAAAATGTACTGAGGAACCTGCTATCCCAATTTGAGATGATATACTATGGGATCCCAAAGTGTACCCACACTCACTCAAATAAGAGTTTAGAAGTGTCTTCTGTTGTGATATTCTTCTTCCAGGCCATCATAATGGACATCTTCGAGAAGCTGTCGACGACCAAAAAAACACAGTCATTTCCATGCTTAGTAGAAGGACGACCCGACAAGAAATCCATGGATATGGATTCTCAAGTTCAACTAGGGGTGGGAATTGGAGTATAGAGGCCTTGCTTCATGATGGTCGGTTTGGCAATGGCGCAAGCAGTGTAGGACTTGATGTACTTCCCAACATCCTATCAAAGGTTCGACCAATAGAAATACTTTTGCAGTACTGCCATGGTTTTCTCAACCCCAAAATGCCTAGCGACCTAATTGTAGTGCGCCTCCCTAATCATCTTGGTACGCTCACTTGAAGGAACACAAATATGACCCAAGTGACATAGCAGGGCATCCTGGAGGTGAAAATTAGGAACTTGCATACCCTCCAAGAGCGTATTGTATGTGTGGCCGAATTCTGGATCACTTTTGTAGAGAAGTGGCCAATCAAAAGTCTTGTGCCCACAAGAGTTGAGCACCATGGTTAGTGCCATGATAGGGGGTTGGCTGACATAGTCTGCAACATTATTGGTCTTTCTTTCTTGTACTCAATGTTCAAATGAAACTATTGTAGTTATGTGGACCACTTCTGATGGCAATTGTTCTGCAACTTCCCTTGTATTTGTATGAACTGAAAGGGTCAGTGGTCTGTGTGGATGATCGTTTCCTTTCCCAAAATGTAATGCTTCTATTGTCAGCAAGACTGCACAATGGAATACATCTCCTTGTCACAAGTGGTAGACTTCCAGACTGTGTCGGAAAGTGTCTCATTGTGATATACCACTGGATGCCCCTGTTGAGTAAGGACTACTCCAATAGCATAGTCAGAGGCATCTGTCTCAATCTCAAATCGTTGTTGCAAGTATGGTAATGTGAGCACTGGTGTAGAGAAGAGATGATGCTTAAAATCATCGAACTCCTTCTGTTGATATTCATACCAAAATAATTTTTCTTTTTCTCCTCCCTTGGTGACTTGACTCAAGGGCCAAGTGATATGAGAGAATCCCAACACAAACCTATGGTAGAAATTGGTAAGACCCAAAAAGATATGGAGCTCTATTAGGGCAGTTGGGGTTGGCCAATCCCGAATGACTTGGATATTGGCTGGATCCAGATGCACCCCTCGCTCATCAATAATGTATCCCAGATACTAAATCCGGGTCATGCCAAAAGTGCACTTCTCCAAATTGGCACACAACTTGTGTTCCCGTAGTGTTTGGAGAACTTGTCGGATGTGGTGGAGGTGCTCTTCCCAAGTCTGGCTGAATATCAAAATGTCATCCAAGTACACCACTACAAATGAGTTGGTGAATGGTTGCAGTATTTTTTCCATTAGTATCATGAAGGTTGCAGAGAATTCGTCAACCTGAAAGGCATGACCTGCCATTCGAAAAGGCCCTCTTTGGATTTGAAGGCAGTATTCCACACATCAGAGGGTTTGATTAGTACCTGGTGATACCCAAACTTCAAGTCGATCTTGCTGAAATATTTCACCCCCTTGAGTTGGTCCATAAGGTCATCAATTAGTGGGAACGATACCTATTCCGGACAATGATCTTGTTTAGTGCCCGATAGTCAATGCAGAGTCACCAAGTCCCATCCTTCTTTTTCACCAGCATGATCGGGCTCCCACAGGGTGATGAAATTGGTCAGATGTGACCTTTTTGCAACAGCTTTTGAATCTGCCTCTTGATTTCATCATTCTCCAAAATAGAGCATCGATAGATCGGTCCATTGGAAAATGGCACACCTGGGGTTAGATCGATGGGGTGCTTGACCTGACAGTGTAGAGGAACCTCTACGGGGGAGGTGAAGATGTCATCATACTCCTCCATGACCTTATCCATTTTTTGTTGTCATGCAGAGGGGCTCTGTCTGAAGGTCGTGGCCATAGTATTATTCCTTCCCTGAGGGCAGATCATCAGGAAAACAAATTTCCTGGTTTTGGCAATGAGCTTACTACATTGTTTTGCAGTAACCAAAGAGATGGTTGTAGGCGGTGCTATTTTTGATATCCTGTACAACTTATTTCCCAAAATAATAATAATAGCACGAGGCATGGACTCATACATAGCATGTCGCTTCCACAAGTATGGTTGGCCTAATAATACATCAGAAACATCAAGAGGAGCAATGTCACATAATACCTCATCCGCAAAGGGCTTGATGTTGTAGGGAAGGTGACATTGTTGACTTACGCAAAGGTCCTGTCCTTGGTGCAGCCACCCGATGGTGTATGGTTGTGGGTGTGTTGTGGTCGGCAAGCCCAGCCATTTCATGACCTCTATTGAGATGAGGTTCTTATGGCTCCCACTGTCGATAATGAATTACAACAGGGAACCCTTTACACACATTTGGGAATGGAAGAGTCACTCCACCTCCTCTAGATATTCTGGATCCTTCTTTTGGATCTTCATGGTGGAAATGATGGCATTGAGATCCACATCGATAATCTGCTTCCCCATGTCATTCCCCTTGTTGGGTTCTGATTCATAGTGAGATCCTGCATCTGATTTAGAAGCCTTCAACTCGGTTACCAATGACTGCTTGGCCCGACACTCACTTGTGTTGTGAGTGGAGATCTTATGGAACTCACACCAGTTCCCCATGTCTTGTTTTTTCTTTGTGATGTTTTTATTTGCTTGCGGCTTTGGTGAGTTATCCTAGGCCGCCCTGCCTTGGATTGGTCTTTTGTTCGACGGTTTGGGGGTACCTTTCCCTTGCTTTTGATTCACAGACCCAAAGTCCCGCTTCTTCTATTTGAACTTCTACTCAATCTTGGTAGCATACTGGTCTACCGCACCAAGCGAGGAGATGTTGTGGAACTCCATTTCCTCCTAAATCTATCTATGAAGACAACTACGGTACTTTAACACCAAATGTTTCTCTGAATCTTTGATACCCAGCTTTGTGTGTAGGGTATGGAACAGATTCATTAGCTCATGCACATCTTGGTCTCTTTGTTGATGTAGCGTAGTCCATTATATGTATTTGTCCTCATAGCTCCCCACGAAATAATATTTTTCTTTGATGGCATCTCGAAAAGAATTCCAAGTGGGTACGACCGAGAATAGAGAGGGTTCCCCCTCGCTCTGTTGCTCCCAGTAGGTTTCCCACCAGTCCTTGACATGGGGGGCGAATTTAAGGAGTGAAAAAATAATCCTTTCTCGATCGAAAAAGTCATGAACCAAGAAATATACTTCTAGCAGATTCAACCATATATCAACACCATATGCATCTATTTGGCCCTCAAATATGGGAATGTCAAAGTTTACTTGTACCTTAAAAGGAGTGGTGCCTCCAAAGTGGTTGTTGGATGTAGATGCATTGCCAGTGGGCAACCGTTGAAGGATCTGGGAAAATTTGTCCATCATCGCATTCCTTTGTTTCTTGAGGGCCTCCCCAAGCAATAATTTGATAGGATCTCCTACTCCCTCATATTTCTTTTCTTCCCCCATGGGTGGTCGTCCGGGTTTGCGAGGTTGATCTTGCAACGGTTCAACCAGATCGAGCCCTAACTCCTTATACCTCGATCTCGTTGGGGACATGCAAAGAAGGATCGAGAAAGAGAAGACTACTCTAATACCACTGATCTAGATTTATGCAGAAACACAATGAAATACATAAATACACATAAACGCATATATGCAGCGGAATTAAAACTTCATTTCATTAACAACAAATGACTGAAATATCCTTACAGACAGAATGGAAATAAAATAGCTCGAGTGCTGGTAGCTTATCTCTGAGAAGAGATGTGGCGCCTATTGGCCTATGAAATTTGTGTTAAAATGAGGCTCGAAGGCCTATATATTATTTATAAATAATGGAAAACCCTAAACATCCAAAAACCTAACCCTAGGAGATGAAACGCCAGAATATGTGCCCCGTTAGGATAAATTGGTACATCAATTTCCTCGGGTCGTAACTTTGGCATACTATCTCCGTTTGACACAAATGATACATCGTTAGAAAGATCTATCTGAGGAGAATTCATGCCCAAAAAACGTCATTTAGGGCCTCAAAACGGCTCCAGAAGTTTAGGACCCGAAAAACTGCTAAGAATAGCAAATTGTGTTACAATTAAGGAAATTGGAAAATTGAAAGAAGCAATGGTGTGGATCCAACTGGAATAGGTCGGTGGCCACCAATATCCACCTGGATCAACTCTTTACCCCCATAGTCAGTTATTGGCAACTCAAACAATAATCCATTTCCATTGTCCACATGCTTTAGCATGGAGATTCCTATTTTACGATTAATTACAAGTTGGGGGAAATGGGGTGTTACAAGTCCATCCCCATTAAAGGAACACTATCCTCGGTGTTCTTTCTCAAAAGCACCTGTCATGCCTTTCTCATTCAGCCACTTCAAAAGTCTTGAACTTCGTCCTCGGTCAGGTCCTTTTTTATACTCTTAGTCGTCGTCACCTTCCTTCAATAATTTTTGGACAACAAGCACATTAATCACAATTGTATGCAAAAACATCTTACTTTTGTTCAAAATTCATGAGAAAAATTTCATAATCTAGCACAATACTGATTTGTGCAGTTTGTGGATTTGTATCCACATGGTTGTTTTGTTATCCAAGCTCATTGTTTTTCCTTGACATACCCATTAGGTGCATGCTTCCAATTCAATAGTTTACAAGAGATATAATGGTTTCATCTTCCTTGCGGTCATTCACCCTCCAGGCCCATGCTCAGGCATCCCCTTCACTGCTATACAGTCCCTCGGGTGATCCATCTTTCCCTGCCAAGTTTTTCTCGCACAGGAAGAACTACCCACCGTGTGCATGATCCCAATAGTTTACAAAAACTATTAAGGTATTCTCTTCCTTGTGGTCACTCACTCTCTAGGCCTAGGCTCAGGCATCCCCTTCACTACTATACATTCCCTCAGGTGAATCATCTTTCCCTGCCAAGGTTTTCTCGCACTTAAATAATTTTAGAGACTCTATCGAGTCTTACAGTTGAGGTGTCCCTCAGACTTGCTGTGTCGAGGCGTCCCTCCACCTTGTGTTACCTCAACACAATGTATCTCAGGCGATCATGACTTATCACAGGGTTCTCATGGCTCAGTCATAGCCATTTTTCATTCTCTTCAGCTTGAAAGCCTTCATCTTTCCTTTCTGGATAGATATTTTCTTCTAACTTGTATCACAGGTATAGAAAATTCATGAGACATCATTATAAATTTTAAATTTCATAATTTTATTGCAAATATGTCACCCATAGATTTTCCATTCTCTTTGTTTATTTTTAGATCTATTGCACACGGAACCAGATTAACAAGCATGGGACTTTCTTCCCCATAAAATTTTAGCTCAGTAGGAAATCAGTCTTCCTTATGGGCTTACAACATTGCCATATTCAAGACTCTTTCTTCCTGGAATTATTCCTCAGCTAAATAAATTTTTAGTTCTCATGCACATACATTTTTATTACACCTTTATAACATCATCACAACAATTTCAGAATTGTGCATACTAACAATCAAATTCTCTTTCTCAAAAGGAAATACCATTCCTTGCGGTTTGGCTCAGTAGGCAATCAATATTTCTTATGGTCTTACAACACTTCCATATCCAAGACCCTTTTCTCCCTGAAAGTCATTCTTTACACAACCAAACAATCTGTTAGTCTCTCATGCCTCCATGTATATATATATATATAT
>ML778065.1:274803-291523 GCA_009831015.1 Picea engelmannii
ATTCAAAAACATGGATGTTAATAGTTTATCTTATCTATGTAAATATAATTCAACAGTTTATCTTATCTTATCAAAACGTAATTCAACATTTCAAAGGATTTAAAAATGTTCCAGTATTCATGGCCACATTCATACCCGATGCACTCTTTGCATTGTTTTCAAGTTCGTCACACTTTATGACCGATCCTTGGCCATGGGGTGTAGGGATTTTAACCAACCTTTTCCTCATATGGCTTTATTCATTTTCATTCACTCTTATAGTAGGACCATGCTTCTTTCTATAGGCCAATCACGTTCCAAAATCAGTACACATGAAACTCAAAGGTTTCACATGAATGCCTTTAAGAATTCTTCCTTCATTAATAACCACGGTTCCAACACTCATGGCCACCCAAGAAATTCTTTTAGTAAAGGTTTTTGACCCTTTGAGTCAACAAATATCATTTGGTTCAAATGTCTTTGCATCATACAATTAGTCTTTACTGCCAGAGGTTCACACCTCCAACATTCGCGTTCTTCTTCTTGAATCATACCCTACTTGGGTATCCATGGCATACCACTACCCTTTCAAATTTCATACATAACATGAGACAATAAAATATTTCGGAAGAGATTCTCACCTGAATCCTTTCATACCCTGAGCCACATAAACATGAACATTTTTATACCTGTTGTTGGCTTCTAGCACCCTCTATCTGATTTTTACCTCATCAACAGTGCTTTATGGGGACTTTTACAGCTGTTATCGGACTAATCGGTAGGTGCGGCCACTAAAAAATCTCCCTAGATCCACCTGAATCTAGAACAAAACAGGACAGAACATGACTCTTTCCCTAGGTTATGACCATTGAGTTAGCTAGTAAGGAGGAACAAGTGACATACCTTTATATTGCTTCCTAGGGTCTCTGTTGTTCCCACTTCGCTTCGGTGATCTCATGAGGTCAATACCAAGACAACACAAACCAACCAAAGTGAAGATAGAAAAATATATTCAATCGTCAACTTATGTGTATGATCAAGGAATTACATAATAAACTAAGAATGACTTTATGGGAAAAGGACATGTCGTTGTATCATATTAATCGAAAGTAGAAGATACAACCTGATTTCCTTGATGTCGCAAGCTTCCTTTCAGTGAATCTTGGTTCCAACACACACACTTGCTCGATCCTTGCATGAAGAAGATCCAATTCCTCTTGATAGACTTGCGAGAGTCTCCAAACTCTTGTTCAAGCTGAGTTCTTCACACAATTCCTTCACCAATTCTCCAATTAATATTGCTTAACCTTTTCCATGAGAATCCCATCAATATATAGGAGAGGATGAGATGGTTACTTGGATGAGAATGATCCCACCAAATCAGGGAAACCAGTAAAATGATAACCATTCTAATGCCAACCCATTCTCTAGAAGATTCCCTTCTAGAACCATCGAGACTTCATCTTTTTCCAATCTTGTGAACAAGTTCGCACCCTAGATATATAGCACAGTGCGAGAAGTTCACACCCTAGTTGAAGGCATCCTATGAGAATGGGTCATTCTCGCACCCTAGGCTATAAGCAACCTACGAACTCTCTTCAAAAATATGTTTTCTAGGAAGAGATGAATGTCACTTTTCTTAGGAGAAAGTTCTTGTTGGGAGCCTGAGTACACCATCATCAATAAACCATCAAGATGACCAAAATCATGAGTAACAAAATGCCCCCCAAAGTATGAGGTCAGAATCAGTGACAGCCAAAATACTTTGTAAACTGCATGTGTGTGTCGGAAACCAGGAGCGCACCTAATCGGAAACCTGTGAACAACCAAGCATCTGCAAAATATCATACTAGTTCTGAGGTAGGCATCCCCATACTCAGATCACGGACGAATGACATTATAAGCCTAGGTCATGGCCACCAATCATACACTATGGATCCATTCCATCAAAATATCGCATAGCCACCAGGAATACACTGTGGATCTATGCAAGAAAATTCAACTTGAGATGACATAGCCACGAGACATACAAAGTGTTTCTATGTGTCACAAATTATACATATTCCATCGCAACCTGGACAAAAGAAATGAGATCCAGGGTCTTCAATCCCATTGTTCGAAAGTATGAATCTAACCATGTGATTACATGTGTTGAAGTCGAACATCATAGAAACCACTTGATTACTAGTCATTGATGAAACCGTTGACAAGTGCGAGGGAAATCACCATTAATGTCGATGACTCCCAAGGTACACTATTACAATCCACAGAATGTGAATGAATGAGTTGAGGTCGAACACCCAATGGAATCTTTCGATCAGGGGCCAATGATGTAAACCTACTGTCGAAAGTGAGGAAACCTGCCATTGAGGCATGCAAGTTCCAATGTACCAAAGAATTTCTAAGTCTTGTTTTCGGATAATGAGCTGGAGTCGACAGAACAAAACTCGTCACAGGAGGGCCTTGATGTATCCCCCATCAATGACACGAAATGAGTAACAAATTTTGAAGGTGAAACCGAGTATGATGTAAGTTGGACTGGACATAGGGAAGGCCGACATGGAGAGAATGGACAACTGTAGATGGTTGACTCAATAGAGGTTTCAGATGAACTTCTCTTGAACATATGAATGACACGATCGATGATTTGGCAGCATTGACTCAGAGACGACACAGGGTATGACCTTGTAGCAAATCGAATGAGAGACAAATGGATTTCCCAAACCGTCTTCAAATAATGAATAGGGGGGTGTCATGTTCAAGAGAGACACTTACTGCCAATTAATATGAATACGAGAACACATCCCTTTCCCAAATTTTCCCCCACCATTTTTGGTGACTACCTCTTTATTTTTACGCAATCTTGAGAATGATAACATATGCTTGTTGATGTAAGCTAATCCTTCGGATGAGTCCTTCGGAGTATGTTTAACGAAACCTAGGAAGGAGTGGTTCGGTCCCATTACGGGTCTGTCGATGTTTGTTTAACGAGTCCAAGGATAGAAAACTCGAAGGTTTTTCATGATTATAGAGTTTGGAAAAACACTTAAAAGAGAACTCTCTCAGTTCCTTTTTAATAAAATATTCTGATGAGACTGAAAAAGAGATAAATTATCGCCCAACAGACGCTTTCTTCAAATACTTTATCGAGCATGAAAATAGCAAGGTCGCTCGACAATATTTTCATGTTTAGAGAGTCTGAAAAGAGCTTAAAGAGGACTCCAGAGGGGTTCCTTTTTCGTATAATATTGTTGATCCCGAAAAAGTGATAAAAGTGTGCTCGATCGTGTTCTCATGTATTTTCAAGCATGAGAACGGACAAAGACCAAGCTCGAGGTTTTTTACAAAAAACAATCAAAACATGTGATGAAGAAGAAAAAATATCCGCATCCCTGTGCATGAACATCGAGGTCGTTACGTCTGCAAAATTTGCACTCATAAGGGTGTTAGGGATTAGGTTCTAGTAAATAAACAATTATAAAATCCAATAACAAATGGTAAAAGTAAATATAAAGGGGTAAAAGTTCTTTGTACCATAGTCATTTTAACTTTACCAATATTTTAGTCCAAAACCCCTCTTTTGCCCTTGAATTTCGGCGTTTGATTGCGGGAGTTACAAGCATTCATTCGACAAACTGTCTTCGGCAGTGAGGTAAGCTCTTTGTCCTCTATCTTTTCATGGTTCAATTTTTCACTTTCATTGGCAAAAATCATAGTTTTGAGTTTGTTTTGGGGGTTAAAGTTGTGCTCAACCATTCTCACAGGCCAACCACACGGGACCTGCGAGAATGCCTCATTCTCGCAGGTGACCCCAAAGGCACCTGTGAGAACCTCTCACTGTGCCTAAAGGGAACCTGTGAGAACCGCAAAGTAGAATTTGTTTTTGAATTTTGCCCAATGAAGAAGTTACCAAATGTTGAATAGAGTTGTTGATCTTCTTCTTATGCTTCTTGTGCAGGTATTTGGCTATCACCATGGTTCTTGAATGGCGTGAAAGAGAGCATGAAGAAGATGATGCTATTGCTGGGAATCATCCAGCCACCATTGTCGCTTTACGAGACAGTGGTCTCCTGAAATTATTTCGTATCCCAGGTATGAGCACCCAAGTCAGGTTATTGGAGTACCTTGTGCATATGTGGAATCCAGACCAACAAGTATTCCATGTAGGGGTCCACACATTGTCCTTGGATATCGAGGACATTTACTTCTTGACATAACTATCATGACATGGGTACCACGTGAGCCTGGCTGATAGCAGAGGTGGTGGGTTTCCCATGAGTGAGTATTGTCGTTTGCACTGTGTTCCGGAGGTGGAAAGGAGCAAAAGAAAGGTAGCCATTTGGGGAGTGCAGGATTTGACCCTTCACACTATTTTGTTCACCATTGCTCATATGGCTGGGAGCGCTACTCCTCACATGGCTCTCTAGAGCTACTTTCAGTATGCCATAGAATGTATTGAGCCTCGGGTTTTTAACTGGGCAGACGCAGTTCATCGTAGAATGAAGAGGCAGTTGACCAAATGCAGGTGAGGCAACCTGAAGCAATTTGGGTACGGGTCTTTGTTGGTGTCCTTATTTCTTGAGAGGGTTCCCTTGTTGAGGCTGCAGGTTGAGTGGGGTTTACCGGCTCCAACAGATCCAAGAATGCTGATGTGGTGTCAGCTCATGGCTCGGCACGTAGTTGGACCAATTATCAAATACAATGATGCCTTCTTTGACTGGTTGTGACCACAAATGTTGATGTTCAATGATTATGCCTATGTCGGGTTGGAATTCCAAGGAGATTTGGACTTGAGTCTGCCCGAGGGTGCTCAGTGGGGGGATCTTGGTAAGAAGTACACTTTTTTTTTTTAATGTTTTTGTGAATTTTATCATATTCAAATGTTTTTATGTTCGTCCAAGGTCTAAATACAAAATTCTTTTTTGATGACACAGATGTGGGGCCTTATTGACCACCTGGTACTTCTCCTATTTAATGATAAGGAGAGGTGGCTCCAGTGCCATGATGGGATGCTAAATATTATGAAGCAGTGGAACAAAACCTGGAGGGTTTGACAACAGACATTCTAGACATGCCTCTTGGAGAGGTTCCACGATGCTATTAGCATCATACAGTAGGAGTGTCAAAGTCCATTGGCCGACTGCTTCATAGGGTTTCCTGGGTAGTCATGTGTTACCGTGAACATCATCCATGACGTCACTTTGTAGAATCTATGAGCTTCATATTTTGAAATTGTGGTCCTCGGACAAAACTTTTTGTAAAAAACTTTTTGATCGTTATATATACATACGGCTTCTACTGGTTTATCTTGTGTTGTGTGGAAATTGATGTGATTGATTTATAAATGACTGAAATGTCTGTCTAATACATAGTTAGCTAATGCATCAGTTAATGTATTTAGACATCTAGGAATATGTTGATATTCAATATAATCAAAATACCATTCCAAGAGGTGAATTTCCAAATACATCGGTAACAAAGTAGGACTTTGAATAGTATAGACATTACTTAACTGTAGTACTATGAGCTGTGAATTGAGTCGCACAACCAAGTGATGGATACCAAGCGAGATAGCATCAATCAACAATTCGATAACGACGCTATACTCTGCTATGTTGTTAGTCGCACGACCGAGGCACACACCTCGTAAAGAGACAAGTTCGTTTGTAGGGGCGTAAATTTCCCATGCAGCAGAAGCAAGGTTCTGAGTACTATGGCTAGCACCATCAGCGAAGCTAATGTAGGGCAGTGAAGACTCCAACATCTAGAAATCAAACACAATGTCATTTAAGGGTAGAGACCAGACAACGACAAAAGAAAACTGCAGTAACACACAAGAAGTATGATACAATAAAAATATAGGTACTCATGCACAAGTGATCTTATGCATAGTACTTCTTCAAGTACAACCCATTTCTGGGTTCACTCAAAGGGATACCATCGTAATGACTAACTCATAATCCCCTTTTTCCAAAACTCGTCTAACAATATAAGGACCTCGCCACATGGCTTCAAATTTTCTAGCTCCTAGCATATCTCGATCTTGTTCATAGAGGAGAACCAGATCTCCTTCGGAGAAAACGCGAGGCTTAACATGTTTGTCGTATTGGGCCTTGACACATTTTTTCTGAGCTTCTATGACTAGGGTAGCATCACGTTGAGTTTCGTCTAATCGCATAAGATACAATAGATGTTCTTACTCAACAAAAGTCTTAGGTAGGAGTTCAATAGCTAGTTTTAAAGAGGGTATCTCGCATTCGATCGGGAGAATGGCTTCCAAACCATAGACTAACTGGAAAGGTGTAAATGCAGTAGCGTACTTGACGGATGTTCGATAATCCCACAATGATGAAAACAACATTCTGTGCCAACTTGTTTTGTGAATCCCTATCATTCGTCCGAGCATAGTTATGAGAACTTTGTTAATTGCTTTGACTTGGTCATTGGCTTGTGGGTAATAGGGCGTTGAGTTTTCATGGAGAAGACCCAACTTTTCAGTGAGTTCAGACATCATGAAGTTTCTAAAGTGGCTACCGTGATTAGTGACAATAGCCTGAGGAACACCAAAACAAGCTATGATGTGATTAAAAATGAATAATGTTGTGGTATTTCCAGTGTTGTCAAATGTCGGCATCGCCTCGGCCCATTTCGTAAAGTAATCTACAGCTACAATAATGTATCCATGGCCCCCAACCGAGTGGGGGTGACATGTCATGAAATCGATGCCCCATTTCGCAAAGGGACCAACGAAGACCACAGGGTGAAGAGGAGCGGGTTGTGACCGTATCTTATGATTATAGGTCTAGAAAGCATGGAATTTTTGGACGACGATTATGCAGTCGTTAAATAAAGAAGGCCAAAAATACCCTGCTCGCAAGATCTTCTAGGGTGTAGCATACCCAGACATATGACCACCAAAAGCTCCAGAATGACAGTCATTTAAGGATTTCTTGGCTTCGTCAAATGTGAGGCAGCGTCGAAAAACAGATTCAATCCCACGACGATAAAGAGTATCCTCGAGGATAATGTATTGATGGGCTTGGTAGCATATTCGGCGTCAGTCAGTACTAGACAAACTAGGCTGAAAAGTTTGGGTTTGGAGATATATGATGATATCGCGATACCAAAGATCATTAGAACTAATGAGGAAAAGGGATTCATCAGGTAATGAATCGGCTGCTACATTTTTCATTTCAGAATAGAGAAAGTTGCATATCAACTCAACAAACACTAAGGACTTCTTGGACTTGGCTCGTTCGAATTCCAAGTCAAACGCCTGGAGTATCATGATCCATTTGGCATATTTTCCCCCTAGAAATTGACGTGTGATAATGTGTTGCATAGGGTTGCAATTAGAAATCATTGTAGTCTTGCGAGAGAGGATATAGTGCCGGAAGTGTTGAACTCTTGGACGGCTGCCAAGGCCAGTTTTTTGACATGTAAATACTTGGTTTTGATAGGCGTTAGACTTTGACTCAAGTAATAGATAACATGTTCATCGTTAGAATCATCCTCTTGGATGAGAACCATACCAATGGTATAATCCAAGGCAGCAAGGTAGAGAAAATAATCGTGACTGTAGTCGGGGGGGAAGAGAAGCGGAGCACGTATCAGGGACAGCTTCAAAGCTTCAAAGGCTTTGTTTGCGATGGTATCCCATACGAACTTAGACCCTTTTTTTAGGAGTCACGTAAACCCACGAGTTATCTCGGCATAGTTCTGGATGAAACGACGAAGAAAGTTTGCTTTCCCATGCAAACTTTGTAACTGGCGAAGTGTAGAAGGAGGAGGGAGATTAAGGATCGCCTCGACCTTTAAAAGATCTACCCTGATCCCTTGAAATGAAACAATATAGCCTAGAATTCGACCAAATTCCACATAGAAAACACACTTGTGAGGATTCAAGCATATACGGTAAAACTGACAGCGGACAAAAATGGCTCGGAGGTGGATTGGATGATCGACTCAGCGCATAGAGTGAGCGGGTAAATCATCCAAATATGGTTTCATGATGTGATTGATATCATGGAAGGCATAAGACATAGCGTGTTGAAAATTTGCGCCAACGTTCTTGAGACCGAAGGGGAGTTTCCGATAGGAAAAAGTGCCCCAACGACAAATAAAAGAAGTCTTATGTTGATCCTTAGGAACAATATTGATCTGATTATATCCGGAGAAACCATCCATCAGAGAGAATATTTCGCTTCTGAAGCAATCATCGACAATTTGATCGATGAAGGGGGTAGGAAAGTTGTCCTTAGGACAAGCTTTGTGGATATCCCTATAATCAATGCATACGTGGATTGTGCCTTGTTTCTTGTCAATCGGGACAAGATTGGAAACCCAGTCAGTTAGGGCCACCGGGTAAATAAAGTCAGATTTGAGAAGTTTCTCGACTTCAAGCTTGATAGCAGCTGATTTACATGGGTGAAGTGGATGAAGGTGTTTCCAGACAGGTTTAGTATTAGGGTATGTCTTGATCTCATGTATCACAATGTTGGGGTAAATACCCAACATTTCTTCATAGCTCCAGGCAAAGACGTCACGAAACTCTTTGAAAAGTGACGTGTAGGTGACGATTTCATTAGGGGAACATGAAGCTCCGATATGCACATTTTTGACAATTCCAGGTTTGATGGATATGTCGAGGGGAATAGTGGGTGAGATATTGCTTAAGTTCCCTTTGGAAAACACATCATGTGTGGACTCAAGAACGGTTTAAATGATGACAATGGTCGACGGGGTCGAGATCTGTTGGTAGTTCACGATGGTATGTTGCTCTAGAAAGAGGACGGAACGGTGATGTCCATCGTCCCAAGGGTTGTCTTCCATGACAGACATGATCATCTCATCTTTGGGAAAAATGACAAGGAAAGGATCTAGAGGTAAGTCACCAAGAGAGGGGGTAGAAGAGGTTGTCGATTGAATGGCCTGATAGGCAGATTCAACCGAACTTAACGACATTTCGTCACTGTAACGAAGATGATCTCCAGTGTCAGGTACCATCCATGGGTCGTGAGATGCAAGAGTTCTATAAATTGAGGTGGAGATCATGTTGATCTAAGCAATGGACGAGTGTGGAACATCGGGCGGTGGAATGGGGAAAGTACCCATTAACTAAAAGTCTTTGAGAAGGCCTACACTGACGTTATCATAACCCGGTGGGTTTTAGCGATGAACGGTACATTTCCAGTATGGGTATCCGAGTTAAAGAAAGCTAATTGGTCGACAGTGACTACCTTCCCTTGATGTGGGAAACGTTCAACACGAAAAAGAGTTGACACAACTGCATGCATGGAATCGATCCAGCTACGGCCAAGCAGAAGATTGTAATCGAGAGGAGCGTCAAAGACTTCTACTTCAACTTGGACTGTTTTTCCTTCTAACGTAATTGGAAATGAAGGAAGGACACTATAGGGCTTAAAAAAAGAGCCATTGAAGGCTTTAAGAGTGTTCTGGGATTCAGTCAAATAAGGAGAGACAATGGCTTTCCAACAGGTAAGAGACATGACACACGTCGAGGCACCCTCGTTGATAACGGTTCAAAATTTTTTTTTGTCAGAGACAATCACTTGGATTTGGAATGAAAGTTGAGGGGGTAACCTTGGAATGTGATCTTCCAAGTCAAAAATTATTAAATTTTTGTCCGTCGGGTCGATTCCACCGATAGATTTCAACAGTGCCTTCCGTTGTGTGGGAAAAATTTGAAGGACTTTGAGGTCTGGCATCGCAGAAGGTGCTTGGGCTAGATCTTCAACAATGCTATAGTTCTGGGCAGCACGAGCATGATGATTGAAAGCCAATTTCTGAACGACGCCCTTTGGCGGGGGTCGAAGAACTGTGTCAAGGCTCAGTCATTCGAGATGAACAGGACCATTGGTAGGTGGATTCATGGGAGAGGGTTGTACCAATGAAGGAGGTGGGTCATCAACCTTCTCTTAAGAGGGAGAATAATTTTTGGCTCGAGTGGTGAGTGCAATATCGTTCTTCTTTGAATCGCCAGTACACATCAATACATAGGACATAGTAGACGGTGAGGGTTGTTCATGAATGACCAATTAGGCCTGTTGTTGAGAGGGGAAGGGTTCGGACAAAATGGCCAGAGCAGGTGGTTTCGGGGCTCCTTGAAGGAACTTAGTGACCTCAGTGTGTCATGGACAATCCTTCATGTAGTGATCATCACCACAGATAAGACAAGGGTATCGAGGTTTGTGCTTATCCCTATCGTCAACAAGCGGAGTATTGGTTTTCTCTGCTTGTAAAGTATTTTTTTCCTCCTTATTTTTACCCTTTCCTTTTTTGGATTTTCTTTTACCGGCTGGGGTGATTGAACTGCATTTACCTCAGAAGTCTTGCCGGTGGGAGGGGTAGGAGACAGAGCATTTTGAACATTATAAGAAGAAGGTTTGGGGTTGGTGCTTGAGGCAGAATGTGGTTGGGCATGGAAAGTGCCAATCACACCATCGGCTACATGAGAGGCAGCTGGAGTAGTTGAAGTGGTGGAAGTGGAAGGACGAGGTGCGTCAGGGAGAAATTCATAAAGAGTGCCCATTTGTGAGTAAACGAGGTCAAGATATTGAGCATGACTTATGGCCTATTCTTCTGTGACAACTCCACCCATGGCGATGCCACATGCGATGTTGTTCACAAATGATTTTGTGAACCACTCTGCGAGCAACTGATCGTGAAGTTTGAGTTTGATGAGACATCATCTCCTTCGCCATTCATGAATGTGATCGGATATATGAGTGGCTTTAGAATGTTTGAAAGAACTCAAAATATCGGTCTATGTTTCGTAACGGATCGGTAACTAGTAGTGGGTGAGGAAGGACATAGCTAGGGTATTAAAGTCCACGAAGAAACCTCGTGGTAATTCTATATACCACTTCACAACAGAACCCGTGAGGGTCCTTTGAAAAATACATAAATGAATAGAGTCATCCATCAATGAGTTGGATGAACACCAGAGGTGAAAAGTCATGACGTGATTGTTTGGGTCCTCTCCCACTTTTCCATCGAATTTAGGGATGTTCGATGGTAGATTGGCTAGTATAGTGGACCATTGGGGAGAGTGATGAATTGGATCATTCAAAATCCTTGAGAGGTCCGGGAGATCCAAAGTGGCCAAGAAGGGTAACTGTCTATTCACATGCGGGTACTGGTGGCTTTAGGGAGGGAGCCCTGTCGACAAATCAGTGGGACCATAAGCAGCCTGCATATAATGTGAATATCCAGGCAGATTCAGTGGTTGATGTGGAGGAAAGTAGCTCATGGGATTGTATCCTTGAATAGGGATGTGAGTTTGAGCATTCGAGCCCCAAATAGGATTGGACATACCTAGATATGGTTGGCCTATACTAGGGGGTATAAAGGATGTAACTGGAAGCTGTTGCCCTCCAGTCAATTGTGTATTATTTTGTATCAGATGATTCCAATACTGGGCCAAGTACGGAGGAATTTTTTATCTGTAGGGTGGGGTCGGTGGGGGTTGTCCTCCAATCGGGGGTTGTGTTCCAATTGGAGGTTGTGTTCCAATTGGGGGTAGTGTTCCAATTCGAATTTTCCCTATAAGGGGGGGTTAAGTCAAACCTCCTTGGTGAAATTGTCCACCAACAGGAATCTAGTAATTTGGTGTGAACGATGGAATAGTGCCACTAGGATTAGTGTTGTCGATGTAGGACAACAAAGGTCCTCCAAAAGGGGGTTGAGGAAGTGTCGGAATGAAACCGGGAGGAGAGTGCCCAGAAGAAGAGGGACCACCAGGAGTTTCATATGGGGTTTGCATAGGAGTGGGAATGGAAGCATTCAATGCACGGTATCCGGGTTGAAGTGTCGGGGTGACACTAGGCGAGAGCGGTGTGACGATGGGGGCTTGACTAGCCGTTGTAATCCCGGTGTGAATACTCATAGTATCTGTGTAATGGACCATTTATATAGGGACAGTCAAGATGTGTTCAGATCACGGAGCGTCTGTACCAGGAAAATAATAAGCAGTAGTAAAAGGTACTGTGTCTGGGTTCGAGGTTTTGGGGAACACAGGTGAGATGGTGATTTCAACACCTGATCCTGCACCAAAAAGGTCCTGTCTAAAAATACCAGTAGACCAAAAAGGATCTTGGCCCTCAGGTCCTGGAAAGGGTCCAGTCAACGATCTAGAAGACAACACAACTAATTCTCCGAAAGAATTCACTCGCATAATACGTCTCTCAGAATCAGGGTGAAGTCGAAATTCCTCTCGAGTATTGGTAATTCAGAAATGTTCTAGAGAGTCGGTTCTTTCCACTTCTAGTTGTGGAGTGGTAATGTCTTGGACTTCACTCTGTTGAGGAGAGCCCTCGGGTGAGCTTGTAGGTATGGGTTGAGAACCTTCCAGATGCTCTGGAGATAAACCCTGCATTCTACATGAACAACGTGGAGGATCTATTGTGAATGAGTTACAAACTTACAAAGAAAATCTTATGGTCAACTTGGGTAAACAAACAACACGTGCTAGTAAACAAAATCTAGGAAACAATACCAAGCAAACAAGACCTTCTAATCCCAAAGTCATTAGTTGGTGATGAAATCCAATTTCATAACAACAAGATGAGAAGGGGCTGGGCTAGAGTGGAAAAGTTATTCTGACAACCTGCTTAACGGACTCACACCCTGGTGTAACTTCCCACACATAATTGTGGGTATACCCTCCAAGGAGCCCGAGTGAGTTTGGCCAACGTCGATTCCAAGTATCGTGAAGACTTTCCCCTTCACAGTCACCTTGTCTAGGACCCTAAAACGATAGGCCACTAAGGTTACCACCGACAACAATAAATCCTGGGGGGACAGTCGACAGTCCGATCCACACGCAAGGGAAGGGTATCTAGCCTGAAATCAACTCGAGAGGCTTCCACTCATCATTGTGGGTATACCTCCAAGTGACCCTTGTAATACGTGCAATCTCTACACTGATATCAACAAAGCAAGGTGAGTAACTTTGTCAATATCAACGTGACCTCGTGTTTGACCCTTGTGTGAGAAGGGCTTCACAAAACAAAATGTTGTAAATGGAATTTGACACTCCTTAACACAAGATGCTATTGTTTGTTTTGTGATTTGGAGAGTGTATCTCTCTACTTATTCCAAAGCACTATCCTAGCTAAATGTTGGTGTAATAGAGCCTTAGAAAAGAGTTACTAGTTAAATTTTAAAATTTGTGCAATGTTATTAATAGCTATTGTTACTCAAGGGAAACGGAGATGAAACTGATGTTGTATGAGACTCTGACCCAACAATGCATAGATAGGAATGAAGTATATCAATTTTTGTTTGATGAATCCTATGTACATGAGGGAAAGAGAAGTGTTCTGGAACAATCTTGAACTACGATACACAATTTTCTTTAAAATGCAATCTCAACAAATCATGCAATAATGACAGTTCTCTTATTTGTTCTTTTTCAATAATTTCAATAATTGATTTTCAATATTTTCAAAAACGAAAATGATTTTGAAAGAAAGAATGTTTTTTACTTTTCAAAAAGGACCTACACCATGATGGTGAAAGTGAGGAAAACCAATAACT
Organism: Picea engelmannii; assembly: GCA_009831015.1. Classification (NCBI taxonomy): domain Eukaryota; kingdom Viridiplantae; phylum Streptophyta; class Pinopsida; order Pinales; family Pinaceae; genus Picea; species Picea engelmannii. Next base: position 288,343 of record ML778065.1, read on the forward strand.
AATGAACAAGCAATAAACAAAAACCCAAACCAATCTTTCAATGGAAACAAAAACGACAAGCAGACAAAACTAGTCTTTTCAATTGCATGAGAATGGTAATCTTCCAAATAATGAGCAAATGAGAAAGATAAAGAATCCCAACTTTCAAACCGATCAATGGCTTTTAACCAAGCAAGTACTCAGATTCCAGGATCATAGAATGTATCCTTGCTAGGAAAGTCAAGAGATGAGAGTTGAGAAAAAGAAAAAAAATGGATAGGAAGAGCCTTTGATTTCCAAAGACTGATCGTGCGCAAGATCCGAAGAAAAGAAAACATCAACCAATGGTCCAAGAAGTTCTTTTTAGACACCTATACTGATCTGGGCAGCTAAACATGCAAAAATCTTAAATCCAAAAATTTTAAAAGAGGGTTCGCAGGCTATCAGTGTTGCACAGTGCGAGAATGGGTCATTCTCACAGGCTAGCTTTGAGCAGAGCGTGAGAACCTCGCACTAGACTTAAAAGCAGAGTGTGAACTCAGGGTGTTCTCGCAGGCTAATGTGGGGTTCAGAGAGAGAATGCCTGAAACTAGACAAATTTTTGGAAAAAGACAAAAAAATTGAAGGGACTTTTGGACCCAGAGGGTCTATCAGGGTGTCCTGAAGACTCAGAGATTGATAAAAATGGAGAAAGGTAAGGCAAGAGAAAATGGCCAAGGAAAAGCATCAAAAACCACAAAAAAAATGGGTTGCATCCCCAGTGGAGTCGTTAATTTTGTTATTGGACTAATCGGTAGGTGTGGACACTAACAGATCTCCTTAGATCCACTTGGATCTATAACAAAATAGTACAGGACATGACTCTTTCCCTAAGTTATGACCATTGAGTTAGTTAGTAAGGAGGAACAAGTGACATACCTTTGTATCGCTTCCTAGGGTCTCTGTTGTTCCCGCTTCACTTCGGTGATCTCACGAGGTCAAGACCAAGACAACACAAACCAACCAAAGTGAAGATAGAAAAATATATTCAATTGTCAACTTATGTGTATGATCAAGGAATTAAACAATAAAGTAAGAATGACTTTATGGGAAAAGGACATGCCACTGTATCATATTAATCAAAAGTAGAAGATACAACTTGATCGCCTTGATGTCGCAAGATTCCTTTCAGTGACTATTGGTTTCAACACACACACTTGCTCGATCCTTGCATGAAAAAGATCCAATTCCTCTTGATAGACTTACTAGAGTCTCCAAGATCCTGTTCAAGTTGGGTTCTTCACACAATTCCTTCACCAATTCTCAAATTAATCTTGCTTAACCTTTTCCATGAGAATCCCATCAATATATAGGAGAGGATGAGATGGTTACTTGGATGAGAATGATCCCACCAAATCAAGGAAACCAGTAAAATGATAACCATTCGAATGCCAACCCATTCTCTAGAAGATTCCCTTCTAGAACCATTGAGACTTCATCTTTTTCCAAGCTTGAGAACAATTTCGCACCCTAGATATATAGCACAGTGCGAGAAGTTTGCACCCTAGCTTAAGGAAACCTGCGAGAATGAGTCATTCTCGCACCCTAGGCTATAAGAAACCTGCGAACTCTCTTCAAAAATATGTTTTGTGGGAAGAGATGAATGTCACTTTTCTCATGAGAAAGTTCTTGTTGGGAGCATGAGTACACCATCATCAATACACCATCAAGATGACCAAAATCATGAGTAACAATAGCCCTGTCAACAATCTTTCAATCGTAGCTTTCTGCTAGTCATCCTCTGCTTGAGGTTGCCCATCATTGACAATTGTCTTCCTCAATAGCTCCAATTCCTTTCAATACATAGCATGCATCATCATAGTCACAATTACATTAGTTGTAATATTAAATCAAATGCATGTATCATAACATTTAGATTCATAGAACATCTTCAAAATGTCCTAGCATATCCTCATGCACTTCATCACATTATCCTCAAATGTTTCCACAAGTGCAACACAAATAGATTTCGATTGTATATTCAACAATACAATCCTTATTACTATTGTTGGATCATGTTTTCATTGATTGATGCCAATGGTTTGATTGATTCATGTCATTGATTTATGTCAAGTGATTGATTGATGTCAATGGATTGATTGATTGATGATTGTTGTAATATAATATGTATTTTCCTTGATGAGAATGCATAGATGAAGATGCATCAATGAGTTGTTATTGATATGATGAATATGGATCAATGAGTTGTCATTGATACATGATGAAGATGGATCGATGTGGTTTCATTGGCACATGATGAATTGTTGGAAAAATGTATATATGACTCATTATTGTCTTATCATGATTGATAATGTATGCAAATGGATGAACTCCAAAGTGGTCCCCTTATGGTGAAAGCCCTCACGGGAAGACACTTTGCAGATTGAGTTATCCTAGAAGAATGGTTCGGGAACCCTTGCTCTCATTATTTTCTTATCATGATTGATAAGGTTCACAAATGGATGAACTCCAAAGTGGTCCCCTTATGGTGAAATCCCTCACGGGAAGATGCTTTACGGATTGAGTTATCCTAGAAGAATGGTTGGAGGACCCATGCTTGTATGTGGAATAATGAGATGAAGATCAAGGAAATTGTTGGTGAAACTCTCCTAGATGGATAGTGCTTGTCATGCCATTTCCATTGGTATGTGGAATTTCACATAACTCCTCATGGTTTGAGAGTTATGGCCTTACGAAGATGAAGGACCCGCATATGAAGGCTTGAAGCCCCCAAGGTCAAAGAAGTCAAAGTGACCTAAAAGAAGAAATCATTATTTAAATGATAAAGTAAATTGACAAAGTCAAGGTGGATTATTTAAATAATAAAGAGAAGTGAAAAAATCAAGAAATGATAAAGTAAGGTGACAAAATCAAGGAATGTTTAAATGATAAAGCATTGGAGAACCTTTTATTTATGGAAAGTAGTTAACCCTAAAAATAAGGAAAATAGGTTAAGTGACCAAGAAATGGGTTAAGTGACCTAAAAGAAGAAATCATTATTTAAATGATAAAGTAAGGTCACAAAGTCAAGGTGGATTATTTAAATAATAAAGAGAAGTGAGAAAATCAAGAAATGATAAAGTAAGGTGACAAAATCAAGAAGGAATATTTAAATGATAAAGTATTGGAGAACTTTCTATTTATGGAAAGTGGTTAACCCTAA
>ML778065.1:317883-335525 GCA_009831015.1 Picea engelmannii
AGGAAAATAGGAGTAAGCTGGATAAGAAGGCTGAAAAATGTATCTTTATTGGATATAAAGATGGTCTCAAAGGTTATAATCTTTGGAACCCAGAAACTAAGAAGGTAGTGTATAGTCGAGATGTGGTATTTAGAGAAATGAAGAATGTTGTTAAACAGGAAGTCCTACCAAGTAAGGAAGAACCAAAGAAGATAGAGTTTAATTTAAAGGATGATGAAACAAACTCTACAGAAGAACATGAATCAGAAGAAGAAGATCCTCATACTCTAGTATTGAGGAGATCAGATCGAGAAAGAAGGCTACCAGAAAGGTATAGTCCATCTGATTTTCGTTCAAATTTTACTTTGTCTATTACTGATCATGATCCTAGAACTGTCAGGGAGGTAGTGGATTCAGAGGATGGAAATCTCTGGAAAAGGGCCATGGAAGAAGAAATGGCATCTTTGGATAAGAATGAGGCTTAGGATCTAGTGGAGTTTCCAACTGGAAGAAATCCCATTGGCAGAAAATGGGTATTTAAAAAGAAGCTAAATGCAGAAGGAAAAGTGGAGAAATACAAAGCTCGATTAGTAGCAAAGGGTTATTCCCAAGTTGAGGGAATTGATTTTGGTGAGATTTTTTCTCCTGTTGCCAAGTTAACCTCTATAATACTTTTGTTATCTGTTGCTACTGCATTTGATTTTGAAATAGAACAGATGGATGTGAAGACAATATTCCTGCATGGGGATCTGGAAGAAGAAATCTTTATGAAGCAACTAGAAGGTTATGCTGTGAAAGGAAAGAAGGAGTTGGTATGCAAGCTGAAAAAGTCCCTGTATGGTTTAAAACAATCACCAAGGATGTGGTATCAAAAATTTGATACTTATATGCTAGGACTTGGCTTCACAAGAAGCAAAGAGGATCACTGTGTGTGTTCTAAATTAATTGGTGATCATTTGATTTATTTGGTCTTGTATGTGGATGACATGTTGTTGATAGGAAACAACAAGGAGATTATCCAAGATGTGAAAACTTAGTTTTCCTCTAAATTCGACATGAAGGATCTTGGTGCTTCAAATTTCATTTTGGGCATGGAAATTAAAAGAGATCGAAAAAGGAGGAAACTCTGTTTAAATCAGATAAAATATGTCGAGACAATATTGCAAAGGTTTAATATGCAGGAATGTAAACCGGTTAAGGTTCCTCTTCCTGTTGGTGTAAATTTATCTACGGATCAGTGTCCCAAGACACATGAAGAAGAGGAGGACATGTCTCATGTTCCATATGCAAGTGCAGTTGGCAGTTTGATATATGAAATGGTCTATACTAGACCGGACATTGCACATGCAGTGGGAGTTTTGATCAGGTATATGTCAAAACCAAGGAAGGAGCATTGGACAGCAGTAAAAAGGGTTTTCGGGTATTTGTGTGGCACTGCTAGCTATGGATTGTGCTACGAGGGAGGACCTGGATTGGACAGAGTGGTCGATATACATGTCTTTGTGGATGCAGACTGGGCTAGAGATTTGGATCGTAGGAGATACATAAGAGGATATATGTTTAACCTGTTTGGAGGAGCAATAGTTGGATGAGAAAAAGACAGGCTGTAGTGGCACTTTCAACTATAGAATCTGAATATATGGAAGCCACTCATGCAAGTAAGGAAGCAGTATGGTTACAAAGATTGTGTTCAGGTATTGGGTTGGTACAAAAAGCTGGAAGGATAGAGTTTGACAGTCAGAGTGCAATTTTCTTGGCGAAGAACCCTTCTTATCATTCAAAGACAAAGCACATTGATGTTCAATATCACTTTGTGAGAGACATGATTGAAGAAAAGAAAGTGTAACTGATGAAGGTGGAAACTTTGAAGAATGTTGCAGATTCATTAACAAAATCTGTGAGCACTGAGAAGTTCTCTTGGTGTAGAGGATCCATGGGCATTGTTGACTATGTAACCCTGTAACCCCCCGTGTGCAAAGAAAACAACAAGTGGGAGAATGATGGGTATGTGTTATATTCTTTGCACGAGTAGTAGTGTCTGAGCGTCTGCGCTGGGCGCGTAGGGGTTTGGGGGCAGTGTCCCCATTTTTTTTTTTTTCAGAACGACATATTTCCGCCGGGACGACATATTTCTAGGACGACATATTTCCGGGACGACATATTACCGGGGAGACATATTTTTGGGACCACATGATATTAGGTGGTTTTTCAGCACATGGTTTTTTTTCCGATGGTTTTCTATTTCCGGTTAAGGAATTAGGGTTTTGGACTAATCCAGGTTATTGGGTTAGGGTTTTGGATGCCGCTGGCTCCTATATGTATATTGTATTGTAAACAATGTAACACAATGTATGAATATAATATATGTTGGTTTTCCCAATTTGGGTTTCCAAGTGAAAAATCTCTGTGTAATGCTTGTATTTGCCATTGTATCTTTTCTATTCTTTTCTGAATATCAGTTTACAGTAGATATTGTATAAGGTTAGAATTTACACATGTGACCATTCCCATGACCACATTCTTAACCTAAATGGCGTGGCACATTTCGCGACTTCATAACTTTCTATGCAAGGCACCCCAACTCCTCAAACTCTCAAGTTTTGAAAGAGCTTAACAACCGTTAGCTTCCTCCACTCATGTGACCATTCCCATGACCAAAGGATTAACCTAAACAACGTGTCATGTTTCATGACTTCAGAACTTTCGATGCAAGGTGCCCCATCTCCTCCAACTCTCAAGTTCCGAAAGGGATTAACAACCGTTAGCTCCCTTATTTGGCCTCCATCCATGTGACCATTTACTACGATCTAGATCTTAACTCCAAGGTGCGTCGGAACTTTGCATATCGCGAGTTCTCACGACTTTCCTCTTTGAATTTTCTACTCTGCGAGTCAGCAAAATGTTGAGATCTTGCAACGTGTTCTCCTTAATGGATGACCACGATCAAATCACGATTTCTCATATCGTGAGCTTGGACAACTATGCTCTTTGACCTTCTTGCTCTGCGAGTCAGCAAAATGTTGAGATCTCACCACGCGTCCTCCTTAATGGATGACCATGATCAAATCGCGATTTCTCATATCGTGAGTTCGAACAATATGTTCTTTGACCATCTTGCTCTACGAGTCAGCGAAATCCTGAGATCTCGCTACGTACCCTTTCCTATGGACGGTCTCGAGGGTTTCAAAACTTCTCTCATGCACTTTCCTCCAGATCCAATGACTGTTGGTCCACTTGCCGGATCTAATGGCTCATATATATTATCCTCCTATGTGCTCTTCACATTCTGTGGATGTGGATTTCAATGGTCCAAATCTTCTCCTCTACTCTATCCAATGGCTAGGATCTTATCACGAGTTTGTGTTTCATGATTTCTCACGAACCTTCCTATTGACTCCTCTGAGTTGTGAGTCAGGGAAATTTTGATCTATTGCCACGCATCCTTTCCGATGGATGGTTCTAATGATGTCGGGACTTTATGAATTTGCAAAGTCCACTCTCCTATGCAACTCCAAAGCGTTAAATCGCATACACCTCCTCTGGATCCAACGACTGTTGGTCCACATGCCCAGATCTGACGACTCAGATCTGATCTCCTCCTGCAAGCATTCTTCCTTTGCCTGGATGTGGATCTAACAGTCTAGACTCCTCTCTACAACCAATCAGATGACTATTGTTTCTCCTCCTCCCGAGCTTGGAATTTCTCCCATCTTGGAAGAATTCTCTAAGTGTCGAAGGTTTTAACCTTTGATTCCTCTGCGAGCCCTATGACTTTGGGTCTCATCTATGTTCTCCTTCCTGATCTTTGGCAACGAATCTCAACCTCACCTCTGCGCACACTTGTGCTCTACATGTAGCTTCGAGCTATCTCTTCTGAGCTTAATAAAGTCTATCCTCCAAGGGACTCAGAACAACTAAGAGGGTTGACATGCGTATATGGACTACGCCCAAGGTTGGCAAACTCATAGTTCGTGGGTCTAGCTTATGCCACCACAGGATGCAAGAATTTACGAGAATAAAACATATCCTAAACATATAATTTCTTACTTTCCTAATTATATAACCAAGCAGAAATAGAAGGGATACAGTATATCCATTTAACAATCATGCACATTCCTGAAACATTCAGAGTATACCCAATTCATATACAGTTACAACTCAATTACACAGGGTAGGAGAACACTTATATATTACAGGTTGCCGCTAACAAATTGACTGTGGGTGTTTTTCCTTCCACCCTACCATAGGCTCAGAGGCATTCATTTTTATCTCTTTGGACACCCCCGTGCCAAGCCATGATATCACCAATGAACTCTCGCGGTTCTCAAGGATTCTTTTTCTATTTTCGCTTCTGCTCGAATTCTGTTCTCTGCAAACTTTCAAAGATTTATCTCTCTGTTATGGCCCTGGGTGAGGTTTATCAGATGCTCACTCAGCATCAAGCTCGCGACCTTCTAGTCATCATCCTTTGGAGAGGTTCGGGCATCTCCCTTATGGGCTTGTGCCCTGTCTGGTGTCTCCTCTCTTGATGTACCCCTTTCTTTTTTGTTCTCATGTGTATGTATCTCACCTTCCTTCTGACAGAAGGAATCTTGGGTCTACTTGGTCTACTAGACCCTGCGGTACTTTGGGCTGACGTTTTGCAGCTAGACCATGCTCCCATTCATGGGGGTGGTTGGTAATTCAACCACTAGTCCTTTTCTTCATTAATTGATTTCTCTCCTTGGGATCCGAAGGAGGTTGTCATCCACATGAAGGGAAATTTGAGGTTATTTGATATAATGAATCCTCTCGTATAGCTTTCACATTCTTCCTCTAGTGATATCATGGCTAGTACTTTCAAGGATTCACCCCCAAAATCAGTTATTGGAAACTCAAACAATAATACATTTACATTGTCCACATGCCTTAGCATGGAGATTCCTATTTTATGATTAATTATAATCTGGGGGAAACAAGGTGTTACAAAAAATATGTGATATATTTATAGTGAACTAGAAAAAAACCTAAAAATGATTAGTGAATTGTTAATATATTTACATACAAGTATTAATTATATGTATTAATTATACTCATCGATGTTTATTGGTTTCTCTTCAAAATTGTTATTGAACCGCACATTTTTATTGAACATTGCTAACAAATTTTCAATGCCATTGGAATTTACATCCACAACATAGGACTATTTTTTTTGTATTTTTACAAAGCCACGAGAGGAGAAACATATAACAAAGGAAATGAAAAAAAATAAAGAATACATGGGTAGAGTTGGACACAATGGCAAGATCCTGGGATTTTCTCCTTCTCTACTCATGTTCCTTACTTTCTAAAACAAAGAAAATCGTGAGTCATGGTGTGAAAATGGGAACAAAAGCGCATCTGTAGTCCCTTAAAAAATGGGCACAAAGGAACGCATACATGTTCTTAGGAACCCACACATTCCTACCAACATTCCTATGTGGCACATTGAGTGGAATTTTGAGATTTTTGGAACCTCTAACATCATGAACATGTGCATCTTCCTAGGTACGTACACACACTCCTATGAGGGCTCATTCCTGCTCAATCCCTTGCAACATTTTTGCCCAACAACTTCGTGCATACACCATAAAACCATTCCCTGCATCTAATACTAATTTTTCCAGTATTTAAAGTTCCACTTGATTGATGGAACCTTGTCCTTAGGAGTTTTGTACCATTTAAATACAAAATAGGTCATCCAATTTTTAAAAAAACCCATAGATAAGAGAGGATCTTTCCAAAAAAAAAACCAAAAAAGTTGATTTTGTCCACTTAGTAACCTACTCCATTATTTCCACATTATCAATCTATTAATCTACATCATTATAATTTATAATACAAATTTTATTAGATTGAAAAGATTAATATAAACAAGATGTACATGAGGGTCTGAACTCACTCACTTTCTAGAGAGACCATGACAGTCTTCTATAATCCAAATAAGAAAAAAAAAAAGTGTGCCCCATGGGGGAAACAAGGATGGATATAGAATAATAATTCTTGAAAAATGGAGACCAAAATAACTACTAATACCCCTTAAGACAGAAAAAAAATAAATATAAAATAGGGATGTAAAGAATATGAAGCGTCCTAATGTTGGTCATGAGGAACTTGAGAAGGAGATGGGCCCGAAAATCCCATGTGAGTGTCTTCCATGGTATTCTATGTACCCTCGACCCCCCCCCTGGAAGTCACCAATGTTAAAGTAGTTCGCATGGTGACCTAAAATAAATTATTCCCATAATTTTCTCAAAAAATATAATGGAACATCTTTGTTATTATAGGGAGGTGCATCAAATACCATGAACCACCTATCCATGCATTTCGCAAAATTTGTGGGTGGATGCACCAATCAATATAAATTCCTTTCTTGGTGATAGGTGGTTGTTGTCTGGGTCGAGGATAAATAAAAATGAACATCAGATCTTGTTTTCAAATACCCAAGTCTCTAGCTTGGTTTCTATATAGTCCAGTCTTGTAAAAATCAAACATTCTAGCTTTGTATTCATAAATAGAAGTTAATTTCCCTTGGGGACTTGCAATGGACCTCACAACGATGTCAAATGAAGTGAAAAAGGACTCTCAACTAGGTACTCTAGTTATCCATAAATCATTGATAAGTGATCTCAAAGTATCCAATCCCTCGTCAATCTCTATATTTATTTTTTGTGGTTCTAGTGGGATGTGGTTTTCCTCACCTTGGTATTCTTGTACACGGTTTTCATTGTCTCTCAGTTCCATCTTAACAATATTTTCCACAATTGTGTAGGGAAATTTAATAACTGGACTTATGACAAAGGTATTACAGAGAACAATTTCATTTTATCCCAACAAAATCATTAACACAATTTTGTGTAAAACAAAGAAAAACTATGTGTTATCTTTATAATGAACTTGGGAAAAACCTAAAAAAGATTAGTGAATTGTTGAGAGATTTACATCCAAGTATTAAATATGTGTATTAATTAGTTTTTATTGCGTTCTCTTCAAAATTGTGATTGAGCCACACATTTGTACTGAACCTAGCTAATAAGTTGTCAATGCCATTGGAATTTACATCCATAACCCATGACAAATTGTTTTGTACTCTTACAAAGCCAAGAGAGGATAAGAAGATCAAAAAAGAAATGACAAAAAATCAAGCATACTAGGGTAGATTTGGACACAGTGGAAAGATTTTAGGCTTCACTCCTTATCTACTCCTCCTCTTTGCTTACTCAAACAGATAAAATCACGAGGCGTGGTGTGCAAATGGTCACAAAACGCATATGTAGTCCCTTAAAAAGTGATCACAACATGAATGCATGCACGTTCCTAGGAACATACACACACATAATTAAGAACACACACACATTCCTACCAACATCCTTATGTGGCACACTGGCTCGACTTTAGAGATTTTTTTAATCTCTAACAACGGGAACATGTGTAGGTTTCCAGCTACATGCACATGCTCCTGCAAGTGCTCATTCCTACTGACCCCCTTAGCACATTTTCGTCCACCAACTTTGTGCAGACACCCTAAAATCATTCCCCGCTTCTAATTCAATTTTTTTCTAGAATTTAAAGTTCCACTTAATTGATGAAACCTTATCGTCCTCTTAATAACTTACTCCATTATATGCACATCATCAATCTATTAATCTACAGAATGATAAGCTAGATTAATATAAACATGATGCACATTAGGGTCTGAACTCAATCAGTGTCTTGAGACAACATGTCAGTCTCCTGTAATCCAATTAAGAAAAAAACTTTCTTTCCCCAGTGGGGAAATGAGGATGGAAATAGAATAATAATTTGTGAAAACTTAAGACCGAAATAACCACCTTGAATCCTTAAGAAAGAAAAAAAATTAATATAAAAGAGAACTGTAAAGACTATGGAGCGTACTAATGTTGGTCATGAGGAACCCAAGAAGGAAATGGACCCAAAACACCCATGTGAGTAGATGTAGTAGAGGACTCCACCCATGGTGGATGAACGACAAAGGATTGAGTAAGATGTCATGACGATGAGATAAGCAGATCACCACATTCAAAAGATATGCATTTTGTGCCTCAAGAGTCTCCATATTGTGTTTTAACTGACGAAAATCCTCATCCTTGGGAAACATTGCTAAGACTTCCATGGTTTTGGAATGTTGATTAAGTTCCAGAGTTTGGAAGAAATTTGATTTTGGAGTCCTGGTACAACCAAGATTTAGAATTAGGCCTCCTGCATACAAGAATTAATTGATTCATAGGTAGTTTAAGGTAGGGATGTTAGGGTAGGACCCTAACATTGACATTCAATTGGGAAACCTTCAATATTGAAAATATATGAATGTCATTGCTAATGTATCGAGCTCCTCTACAATTCTATGTCGGAATATATTGTGCAACCTTTTAAGTCCTATGAATTTAGTGTAGAAAATCTATGCCAATCTAATTGAAATCTTATTCTCGCATTTGAATGTTTACCCTCTAGATACAATACAATAGGTAGGCTCTTATAGCCTATTTAAATGGGCTATAACATTCTATTGGAATATTTTTTACCTTCAAATTATTGAGTTGGTAGAGAGTTTAATCTAATTCCATCCTCACTAAACCTTCAAGGATACCTCCATCAACTATGTGAATTGTTCGTTATTAGAAGCGTCACAATTCGGTAAGATATGCAAGTCCATTGGAAAGTTGGAAAATAACTGTGAGCATCAAAATTTCCGAATCATCCCCAATAGTTAACAAGCCTTTTAATTTATACAAAGTAGGCCTACGACCCATTCTTCCTATTAATTTGTTGTAATTTTTCTTAGAAGCCTACCACCCTTTTTTCTCTCTATCATTAAGTATGAAGTAAACATTGAGTACCAAGAAATTATTGATATATCCAAATCCATGTGTGGACATATGAGCTTAAAAAAACACATTCACCCTTTTCATCCAATAAAAATAAGAAATAAAATTTTAATAATTCATTATATAGTTTGAAAAATGATAGGTTGTATAGTTTGAATTTAAAGAGTAGCTTATCCAAACCATAGGTCAAGTAGAGTTTGTTATAAATACGAGGTTAAAACTTCAACCATTATAGTTCTAAAGTGTGCTTCATTTTTTAATTCCAAAGGTCTAGGTAATTTTTTGAGTCCAAATATCCACACTACAACAAGATAAAATGGTAAACCACCATAATCTCTTTGGTCAAAGTGGATGGCTATATCGATCAACAGGTTCCGAGCAGTGGACTATAAAACTGAAAGGCCATGGACGGGTTTTAGGGAAATTATTGAGTGCACGAGATGAAGGGGTACTTAATTTCTTTAGGACCTGTGTGAAGGGTATAAAATTTTACACATCATACATGTTAAAAAAGATTGTCTACTTAATAACTAACTTCATTATATACACATATTGTCACTTCATTAAACCCCATTATTATTATTTGTAATAATTTTTTTATTAAATTGAAAAGAGAGTTTTCAATAAAAAGGAAGTTTGTACACTTTTTCTCTTAAGAAATGATAGGATGTAGAGTTTGAATTTAAAGTGTAGCTTATAGAAAGCATAGTTTGTACAGTTTGGTATAAATCCAAGTTTAAATCTCCCACCATTATAGCTTTAGCATAGCATGTGTCTCATATTTTTAGCCTAAATCTACAGAGTACAACATAGCATGTGTCTCATAAGAAGATTGAGATGATTTAAGTCACCCACCGACCATAAACTTACAACTCCAATATCAGACTGGAACAACCACAATTTAGACAACATTATAAAAAAATTGTTTATAGATCACATACAAAAATGTGTAACAAAGCAACATAAATAATTTATTATGTTAATTATCACCTATGGCAAAATGTAGAGAGGAAATTTATCTAAACAAGTTACTTAAAAAGAAGAAAAATACACAAACTGGGGTTAAGTCTAAACAAAATTGTTGTTTTCGAAAAGATGAAGTTGTTTAGATCGAATCAAAGTTTAACTTATGAGAAGCAAGAGTTGTATAGTAAGAGATTAAAGCGTAACTTGTATAATGTTCATTCTGAATTTGTTTTCAAACAATTTATTCAACACAAGATCATAGACTGATAAGTCAACGACCGAACGAAATTTTGGAATAACAGAGTGGGATGGGATTAAGATGAAACAAAATTACAGCTGGACAACTCAATGAAATCCCATAAACTTCGGGTGAGCGCTGATATTTTCATTTTGTGTAGGAGGATTATACGGCGCGATTGAACGAACTTGTTGAAGAAGTTGCTGGTGGCGGTGGTTGCTGAAGGTGAAGGCTCTTTCTTCCACGGCGATAGAGCGGGTTGGCGGCGGTCGTTGCGGGGGGTGAAGGCTCTTCATCATACCCACAGCGGCGATAGAGCGGACTGGCGGCGCTGGTTGCGGAGGGTGAAGGCTCCTCATCATACCCACAGCGGCCATAGAGCGGGCTGGCGGTGGTGGTTGCGGAGGGTAAAGGCTATGAGGAGGAGGTATGAGGGCCGCTCTGGGTATGATGAGGAGGGTGAAGGCTCCTCATCATACCCAGAGCGGCTGGCAGTTAAAGGTGTCAATTGTTCAACGTGCCCTTTTTTGGCAGCTTGTTTTGGTAGCTGATAAATATGGTAGTTGTTGCGGCATTCCTACGTGTCCTTAGAAAGGTCGCATTTGTTGCAGTTGCGGCATATATATATCAAGTATATATATATATATATATCAATTATGGTCTAACCGCACATAGTGTGTAGGCAGGTCGGTTTTTATTTACTAAATATATATATCAATTATGTACATTAACCTTAATGGGTTAAGGGCCAACATTGGGTGGGTAGGTGGGTTTTTATTTATTTAATTTTAGGTTTAATTTAAATCATACACTTTGACTTGATTAAAGCATTGGTTTGTGAAGTTCAATTTTCTTTTTAATATTAAATTTTAAAAAAAATATATACTTATTTTTTTAATTTTTAATTTTAGGATGACTATATTTCTATATTTATCTAAACTATATTAAATGTAGGTTATTGAGAATGATGTTATTTATATAATAACAATAATAATAATAATAATAATCTATTTTTAAGGTCACAATCAAGCTACATCAAATTGTTTGTGGGACAAGGGATCTCCTCCGCTCAACAATTTGACTAATAAAGTCTACATAGGTATACATATCCTACCTCCCTCTACATTTGAACTTGTGACCCATTTAAATAAAAAAAATTAAATTTGTCCATTTAATAACTTATACCATTATATTCACATATAATAACTTTATAAAACAATATTATTATAATTTATAATAATTTTTTTATTAAATTGAAAAAAGATTTTTCAATAAAAAAAAGTTTTTACAATTATTATCTTCACACTTCTTATATTTACATCATTATCTAAACTATATTTTTAAGTTTTAGTTTGTTACTGTACATTAATAATCCTTAATAACTTATTCCATTCTATTCAGAAGCCATGACTTTATTAAACAATATTATTATAGTTTGTAATAATTTTTTTATTAAATTGAAAAGAGAATTTTCAATAAAAAGAGGTTTTTACACTTATTCTCTTCACACTTCTTATATTTACATTATTATCTAAACCATATTTTTAATTTTTAGTTTGTTATTATAAATTATTAATCCATGGCTTAGCAATCAAATTGGCTAAATAAAATAATGAATGTATATTCAAATTTGATGAAATCAACAACCAAGTTTACTAGATTAAAATACAATTTCATTATATTAAACATGAAATGAACAATTATATTATTCCCCCATCTAATACAATGTTTTATAGAATTTAAAGGTCCACTTGATTGATGGAAGCTTTGAGCATGAAACCTTTTCCTTAGGAGTTTTGGCCCATTTTAATACAACTTAGGTCATCTAAATTTTGAAAAAACCAATATATAGGGGAGGATCTTTAAAAAAAAAAAATGTTGAAATTTTTATCCAAATTTTGAAAAAACCCATAGATAAGAGAAGATCTTTCCAAAAAACATACCAAAAAAGTTGAGTTTGTCCACTCAATAACTTCATTATATCCACATTGTCAATCTATTAATATACATCATTATAATTTATAATACAAATTTTAGTAGATTGAAAAGATTAATATAAACAAGATGTACATGAGGGTCTGAACTCACTCAGTTTCTAGAAAGACCATTACATTATTCTGTTATCCAAATAAGGAAAACCAAATTGTGCACCACAGGGGAAACAAGAATGGATATAGAATAATAATTCTTGAAAA
Source organism: Picea engelmannii (assembly GCA_009831015.1). Lineage (NCBI taxonomy): Eukaryota > Viridiplantae > Streptophyta > Pinopsida > Pinales > Pinaceae > Picea > Picea engelmannii. The sequence continues at coordinate 330,126 of ML778065.1, forward strand.
ATGAAGACCGAAATAACTACTAATACCCCTTAAGACACAAAAAAATAAATATAAAATAGGGATGTAAACACTATGAAGCGTGCTAATGTTGGTCATGAGGAACCTAAGAAGGAGATGGGCCCGAAACACCCATGTGGGTGGCTTCAGTAGAGGACTCCACCCATGGCCAATGTATGAAAAAGGATGGAGTGAGCCACCATGATATTGAGCTAACCATATCACCACATTAAAAAAATATGCATTTTGTGACCGAAGAGTCTCCATTCTCTGTTTTAACTTATGAAAATCCTCATCCTCGGGCAACATAACCAAGGCTTCCATGGTATTTTGTGGACCCTCAACCCTCCCCCTAGAAGTCACCAATGTCAAAGTAGTTCTCATGGTGACCCAAAAGAAATTATTCCCATAATTTTCTGAAAAGATATAACAAAACATCTTTGTTATTGCAGGGAGGTGCATCAAATACCATGAACCACCTATCCATGCATTTTAAAGAATGTTTGGGTGGATGCACAAATCAATATAAATTCCTTTCTTGGTGACAAGTGGTTGTTGTAGGAATCGAGGATAAATAAAAATGAACATCAGATAGTGTTTTGAAATACCCAAGTCTCTAACTTGGTTTCTATCTAGTCCAGTCCTGTAAAATTCAAACATTCTAGCTTTGTATTCATAAATAGAAGTTAATTTCCCTTGGGGATTTGCAATGGACCTCAAAATGATGTGGATTGAAGTGGAAAAGGACTCTCGGCTAGGTACTCTAGTTCTCCATAAATAATTGATAATTGATCTGAAAGTATCCAACCCTTGATCAATCTCTATGTTTATGTTTGGTGGTTCTAGTGGGATGTGGTTTTCCTCGCCTTGCTTTTCTTGTATGCGGTTTTCATTGTCTCTTGGTTCCATTTTAACAATATTTTCTGCAATTTTATAGGACAATTTAATAACTGGACTTATGACAAAGGTATTACAGAGAACAATTTAATTTTATCCCAACAAAATCATTAACACAATTTTGTGTAAAACAAAGAAAAACTATGTGCTATCTTTATAATGAACTTGAGAAAAACCTAAAAAAGATTAGTGAATTGTTGAGGGATTTACATCCAAGTATTAAATATGTGTATTAATTAGTTTTTATTGTGTTCTCTTCAAAATTGTGATTGATCCACACATTAGTGTTGAACCTAGCTAATAAGTTTTCAATGCCATTGGAATTTACATCCATAACCCATGAAAAATGGTTTTGTACTCTTACAAATCCAAGAGAGGAGAAAAATATAACAAAAGAAATGACAAAAGCTCAAGCATACCAAGGTACAGTTGGACATAGTGGAAAGATTGTGGGATTTACTCCTTATCTACTCCTCCTTTTTACTTACTCAAACAGAGAAAATCATGAGGCATGGTGTGCAAATGGTCACAAAACGCATATGTAGTCCCTTAAAAAGTGAGCACAACATGAACGCATGCACGTTCCTAGGAACATACACACACATCCTTAAGAACACACACACATTCATACCAACATCCTTATGTGGCACACTGGCTCGACTTTAGATATTTTTTTAACCTCTCACAACGGGAACATGTGCAGGTTTCTAAGTACATGCACATGCTCCTCTAAATGTTCGTTCCTATTGACCCCCTTACCACTTTTTTGTCCTCCAACTTTGTGAACACACCCTAAAATCATTACCCACATCTAATTCAACTTTTTCTAGGATTTAAAGTTCCACTTGATTGATGAAACCTTCTCATCCTCTTAATAACTTACTCCATTATATGCACATTGACGATCTACTAATCTATAGAATGATCAGCTAGATTAATATAAACAGGATGTACATTAGGGTCTGAACTCAATCAGTGTCTAGAGACAACATGTTAGTCTCCTGTAATCCAATTAAGAAAAAAAAAATTGTGCCCGAGAGGGGAAATGAGGATGGAAATAGAAGAATAATTTGTGAAAAATTAAGACCGAAATAACTGCCTTGACCCCTTAAGAATATATATATACATATAATAGGACTCTAAAGACTATGGAGCATGCTAATGTTGGTCATGAGGAACTCGAGAAGGAAATGGACCCAAAAAACCCATGTGAGCAGCTACAGTAGAGGACTCCACCCATGGCGAATGAACGACAAACGATTGAGTGAGATGTCATGACGATGAGATAAGCATATCACCACTTTCAAAAGATATGCATTTTGTGCCTCAAGAGTCTCCATATTGTGTTTTAACTGACGAAAATCCTCATCTATAACAATCATAAATATATATAATATGTAAATATAAATAACTAATAACTAATAATTAATTATGAAGAGACATGACATATGAAAGGTCATGTCTCTTATGAAAGGGCACCCCTACGTGGGTATATATACAAGCCCTCATCCTCATTGTAGATCATCTTATATCTTATTCATTCTTATACAATTATTATTAAATATATTTACTATCCTTAAATGGATTATTGTGTATTGTCCTATTTATACTGGATATTTATATAGTGAACCAGGTTGGTTCACCACAGTGTTATCAGAGCTTCGTTTTTCTGATCCTGGCCTTTGGCCACTAGACTTCTACTCAATTACGTTGTCATTGGAAACAATCTATTGTCTTGTGGCCAAACCCATCGTCTCATAGTTTCTCTAATATGGTCTTCGACCATAACAAAAAAATAAAAAAAATAAAAACTAAAAAAAAAGATAAATAAATAAAAAATAAAAAAATCATCATTATTCCAAAATTTGAAAAATATTAGAGCCCCCAAAAAAAGAAAAAACACCATAACCTATTCCTACACCAATCCCGTAACCCATCGCCCTACCACTGCGCACCCTCACACACCACAATCCCTCCCCGCCCTCCCCGCTAACACTCCAAACATCACTCCCCAACACATCTCGCCCGCCCACACATTTCCATGGCTGCACAAACCCCCCCGCAGACCCCCTCTTCCCCACTTCCATTATTCCCATTCCCCAACAAACCCCTTGCTCACACCACAATCCAGAACCCCCAATTCTCGCGAACTCCCAACCCGACACACCACCCCCACTACCCACTCCCAACTCCCACTCACCCCACACTCGATTCAACCGCAACCTCCACGCACTTCCCCATCCCCACTCACCTGACAATGGTCTTATCCACCGACCTGCCATACTCCACCCATTGTACAACCGGTACACTATACACTACTGCCTGTAAATTATTACTCCACGTACCATTCATTGTAGCACATACCATCCAACATACAGTCACCAGGAAGATAGATGCTATCTGTCTGTACAATACTTAAATTAATTTTGTACCCATCCAAACTGTTCATCAAAATAATTGTGATCATCAAAATTTTCGAAGCATCCCCAATAGTTAACAAGCCTTTTAATTTATACCAAGTAGGCCTACGACCCATTCTTCTTATTAATTTGTTGTAATTTTTCTTAGAAGCCTACCACACTTTTTTCTCTCTATCATTAAGTACGAAGAAAACATTGAGTACCAAGAAATTATTGATATATCCAAATCCATGTGCAGACATATGAGCTTAAAAAAACACATTTACCCTTTTCATCCAATAAAAATAAGAAATCATTTTTTATAATTCATTGTATCGTTTGAAAAATTATAGGTTGTATAATTTGAATTTAAAGAGTAGTTTATCCAAACCATAGGTCAAACATAGTTTGTTATAAATATGAGGTTAAAAATCCAACCATTATAGCTCTAACATGTGCTTCAGTTTTTATTCCAAAGGTAAACCACCATAATCTCTTTGGTCAAAGTGGATGGCTATATCTATCAACAGGTTCTAAGCAGTGGAATACAAAACCAAAAGGCCATGGCCGGGTTTTAGGGAAACTATGGAGTGCACACGATTAAGGGGGCCTTAATTTCCTTAGGACATGTGTGAAAGGTATAAAATTTTACACATCATACATGTTCAAAAAGTTTGTCTACTTAATAACTAACTTCATTATATCCACATATTGTCACTTTATTAAACCCCATTATTATAATTTGTAATAATTTTTTTATTGAATTGAAAAGAGAGTTTTCAATAAAAAAACAAGAACAAGGTTGTACACTTATTCTCTTAATTCCATTGACCCATGGCGAATGAAAGACAAAGTTTTCACTGAGATGCCATGAGGATGAGATAAACATATCACCACATTCAAAAGATATGCATTTTGTGCCTCAACAGTCTCCATATTGTGTTTTAACTTATGACAATCCTCATCCTTGCGAAACATTGCTAAGGCTTCCATGGTTTTCTTATGCTGAATAAGTTCCAAAAGTTTGGAAGAAAGTCAATTTCCGAGTCCTAGTACAACCAAGATTCGGGATTATGCATCTCGCATACAAGAATTAGTTGATTCATAGGTAGCTTAAGGTAAGGAGGTTAGGGTAGGACCCTAACATTGACAATCTATGGGGAAACCTTCAATATTGAAAATATACAAATGTCATTGATAATGTATTGAGCTCCTCTACAATTCTATGTCGAAATATATTGTACAACCTTTTAAGTCCTATGTATTTAGTGTAGAAAATCTATGCCAATCCAATTGAAATCTTCTTCTAACATTTCAATGTTTACACTCTAGATATAATACAATAGGTAGGCTCTTATAGCTCTGAAACTCCAACCATTATAGCTCTAACATGTGCTTCATTTTTTTATTCCAAAGTTCTAGGTCATTGTTTGAGTCCAAATATCCACACTACAACAAGATAAAATGGTAAAACACTATAATCTCTTTGGTCAAAGTGGATGGCTCTCATTTCAGATTTAAACTCTGTGATTCCTGGCTTTTCATTTAGAGAGTGTCTATTATTGATCACTTGACATGTTTTTTCTTGCTATACTATATATATCAGTTATGGGCTAACAACACATAGTGTGTAGATAGGTCGGTTTTTATTTACTAACTTTATATATCGATTATGTACATTAACCTTAATGGGTTAAGTGCAAACAACTGGTAGGTGGGATTTTATTTATTTAATTTTAGGTTTCATTTAAACCATGAAAATCCACTTTGATCTTGAATTTGACTTGATGAAAGCATTGGTTTGTGAAGTTCAATTTTTTTTTAATATTAAATTATATTAAATTTTAAAGAGAATTTCAAAAAAAATTGTACACTTATTCTTTTAATTTTGGTATTTTATTGAGGATGACTATGTTTGTTTATTTACCTAAACTATATTAAATGTAGGTTATTGAGAATGATTTTATTTACATAACAACAACAACAACAACAACAACAATAACAATAATAATCTATTTTTAAGGTTACAGACAAACCACACCAAATTGGTCTATGTGACCCCCTTGTTTGTTGGACAAGAGACCCTCTCAACCCAACAATTTGACTT
>ML778065.1:337255-351589 GCA_009831015.1 Picea engelmannii
CCTAACACGAGGTCACAACTAGCATGCTCTCGATCCTGTGAAGGCACTAGACCATCCCCTAAAAGTGACCAATGTCAAAGTAGTTCACATGGTGACCTGAAAATAAACTATGCCTGTAATTTTCTCAGAACATATATAGGGCACCTCCCTGTTGTTGCAGGGAGGTGCATCAAATACCATGAAGCACCTATCCATTCAATTTTGAAGAATTTGTAGGTGGATGCACCAATCAATAGAAATTACTTTCTTGGTGACATGTGGTTGTTGTCTGTATCAACGATAAATAAAAATAAACATAATATCGTATTTTGAAATACCCAAGTCTCTAACTTAGTTTTTATCCAATCCAATCCTGTAAAACTAAAGCATTCTATCTATGTATTCATAAATAGAAGTTAATTTCCCTTGGGGACATGCAATGGGCCTCACAATGACGTCCAATGAAGTGGCCAAGGACTCTTGGCTAGTTTCTCTAGTTCCCCTTAAATCATTGACAAGTGATCTCAAAGTAGCCAACCCCTCATCAATATGTGCGTTTATGTTTGGTGGTTATGGTTTTCCTCACCTTGGTTTTCTTGTGGGAGGTTTCCATTGACTTTAGGTTCCATTTTCATAATAATTTCTGCAATTTTATAAGACAATTTAATAAGTGCACTTATGGCAAAGGTATTACAAACAACAATGTCATTTTATCCTAACAAAATAATTAACATAATTTTGTGTAAAACAAAGAAAAAATATGTGATATCTTTACAATGAACTTGAAAAACACCTAAAAATGATTAGTGAATTGTTAATATATTTACATACAAGTTTTAATTATATGTATTAATTAGATTCATTGATGTTTATTGGTGTCTCTTCAAAATTGTTATTAAACTGCACATTTGTATTGAAACTTGCTAATAACTTTTCAATGCCATTGGAATTTACCTCCATAACACAGGATTAATTGTTTTGTATTTTTACAAAGGCACGAGAGGAGAAACATATAACAAAGGAAATGAAAAAAAATCAAGAATACATGGGTAGAGTTGGACACAATGGCAAGATCCTGGGATTTGCTCCATCTCTACTACTGCACCTTACTTGATAAAACAAAGAAAATCGTGAGTCGTGGTGTGCAAATGGGAAAAAAAATGCATCTGTAGTCCCTTAAAAAATGGGCACAAATGATAACATACATGTTCTTAGGAATGCACACATTCCTACCAACATTCCTATGTGTCACACTGAGTGGAATTTCGAGATTTTTGGAACCCCTAACATGAGGAACTTGTGCATGTTCCTAGGGATGTGTACACACTCCTATAAGGGCTCATTCCTACTGAACCCCTTGCCACGGTTTTGTCCACCAACATGGTGCACACACCCTAAAACCATTCCCCACATCTAATACTAATTTTTCTATGACTTAACGTTCCACTTGATTGATGGAACCTTCTCCTTAAGTGTTTTGTACCATTTAAATAAAAATTAGGTCATCCAAATTTTGAAAAACCCCATAGATAAGAGAGGATCTTTCCAAAAAAATTACCAAAAAAATTACCATTATATCCACATTGTCAATCTATTAATCTACATAATTATAATTTATAATACAAATTTTATTATATTGAAAAGATTAATATAAACAAGAAGTACATGAGGGTCTGAACTCACTCAGTTTTTAGAGAGACCATGACAATCTTCTGTAATCCAAATAAGAAAAACAAAATTGTGCCCCACAGGGGAAACAAGGATGGATATAGAATAATAATTCTTGAAAAATGAGGACCAAAATAACTACTAATAACCCTTAAGAAAGAAAAAAATTAATATAAAATGGGGATATAAAGACTATGAAGCATGCTAATGTAGGTCATGAGGAACTTGAGAAGGAGATGGGCCCGAAACACCCACGTGGGTGGCTTCAGTAAAGGACTCCACCCATGGCCAATGTGCGACAAAGGATGGAGTGAGCCACCATGATGTTGAGCTAACCATATCACCACATAAAAAAAATATGCATTTTGTGACTGAAGAGTCTCCATTATGTGTTTTAACTTATGAAAATCGTCATCCTCAGGCAACATAACCAGGGCTTCCGTGGTATTATGTGGACCCTAGACCCTTCCCCTGGAAGTCACCAATGTCAAAGTAGTTCACATGGTGACCCGAAAGAAATTATTCCCATAATTTTCTCAAAAAATATAACGGAACATCTTTGTTATTGTAGGGAAGTGCATCAAATACCATGAACCACCTATCCATGCATTTTGAATAATTTGTGGGTTGATGCACCAATCAATATAAATTCCTTTCTTGGTGACAAGTGGTTGTTGTTTGGATCGAGGATAAATAAAAATGAACATCAGATCTTGTTTTGAAATACCCAAGTCTCTAACTTGGTTTCTATCTAGTCGAGGCTGGTAAAACTCAAACATTCTAGCTTTGTATTCATAAATAGAAGTTAATTTCCCTTGGGGACTTGCAATGGACCTCACAACGATGTCGTATCAAGTGGAAAAGGACTCTCAACTAGGTACTCTAGTTCTCCAAAAATCATTGCTAAGTGATCTCAAAGTATCCAACCCCTCGTCAATCTCTATGTTTATGTTTTGTGGTTCTAGTAGGATGTGGTTTTCCTCGCCTTGGTTTTCTTGTACATGGGTTTCATTGTCTCTGGGTTCCATTTTAATAATATTTTCCACAATTGTATAGGAAAATTTAATAACTTGACTTATGACAAAGGTATTACAGAGAACAACATCATTTTATCCCAACAAAATCATTAACACAATTTTGTGTAAAACAAAGAAAAACTATGTGTTATCTTTATAATGAACTCGAGAAAAACCTAAAAACAATTAGTGGATTGTTGAGAGATTGACATCGAAGTATTAAATATGTGTATTAATTAGGTTTTATTGTGTTCTCTTCAAAATTGTTATTGAGCCAGACATTTGTACGGACCTAGCTAATAAGTTTTCAATGCCATTGGAATTTAAATCTATAAGCCATGACAATTTTTTTTGTATTCTTACAAAGCCAAGAGAGGAGAAAAAGATAACAAAAGAAATGACAAAAAATAAAGCATACTGGGGTAGAGTTGGACATAGTGGAAAGATTGTGGGCTTTAGTCCTTATCTACTCCTCCTCTTTACTTACTCAAACAGAGAAAATCATGAGGTGTGGTGTGCAAATGGTCAAAAAACGCATATGTAGTCCCTTAAAAAGTGAGCACAACATGAGAGCATGCACGTTCCTAGGAACATACACACACATCCTTAAGAACACACACACATTCCAACCAACATCCTTTTGTGGCACATTGGCTCAACTTTAGAGATTTTTTGAACCTCTAACAACAGGAAGACGTGGAGGTTTCCAGGTACGTTCACATGCTCCTGCAAGTGCTCGTTCCTACTAACCCCCTTACCATTTTTTTGTCCACCAACTTTGTGCACACACCCTAAAATCATTCCCCACATCTAATTCAACTTTCTCTAGGATTGAAAGTTCCACTTGATTGATGAAACCTTATTGTCCTCTTAATAACTTACTCTATTATATGCACATCGTCGATCTATTAATCTACAAAATGATAAGGTAGATTAATATAAATAGGATGTACATTACGGTTTGAACTCAATCAATGTCTAGAGACAACATGTCAGTCTCCTCTAATCCAAATAAGAAAAAAACTTTCTTTCCCGAGAGGGGAAATGAGGATGGAAATAGAATAATAATTCGTGAAAAATGAAGACCGAAATAACTACCTTGACCCCTTAAGAAAGAAAAAAAATAAATATAAAATCGGATTGTAAAGACTATAGAGCGTGCTAATGTTGGTCAGGAGGAACCTGAGAAGGAAATGGACCCAAAACACCCACGTGAGCAGTTGCAGTAGCAGACTCCACCCATGGCGAATGAATGACAAAGGATTGAGTGAGATGCCATGACAATGAGATAAGCAGATCACCACATTCAAAAGATATGCATTTGGTGCCTCAAGAGTCTCCATACTGTGTTTTAACTAACGAAAATCCTCATCCTTGGGAAACATTGCTAAGGCTTCCATGGTTTTGGTATGTTGAATAAGTTCTAGAGTTTGGAAAAAATTGGATTTCCGAGTCCTAGTACAACGGAGATTCGGAATTAGACCTACCACATACAAGAATTAACTGATTCATGGGTTGCTTAAGATAGAGAGGTTAGAGTAAAACCCTAACATTGACAATCTATTGGCCATAGAGCAGACTCGCAGACCGGATCCACGTGGTACCCACAATGGCCATAAAGCGGGTTTTAAGACCCAATCCACGTAGTACCCACAACGGCCATAGAGCGTTGATATTTTCATTGTGGGTAGGAAGATTATAAGGCGCCATTGAACGAAGTTGCTGGCGGCGGCGGTTGCTGAGGGTGAAGGCTCTTTCTTCCATCTCGATTCATCATACCCACACCGACCATAAAGCGGGCTGGCGGCGGTGGTTGCTGAGGGTGAAGGCTCTTTCTTATCATACCCACAGCGGCCATAGAGCCTGCTGGCAAACCGGATCCAGGTGGCAGTTGTGGCAACCGATAAACGCGGCTGGATAAAGGTGTCAATCGTTCAACGTGGCAGATAAACGCGGGTGGATACTCTTACTCTCAAGATCCAGGTCACCCATTTCTGTTACTGTTACTCTCAAGATCCAGGTTACCCATTTTTTCTTCTAATTTAACTAGGGTTGACGATGCTGCTCCATCTTCCACACAATTATTTTCCATGTTATTACGTCCTCCTAAATCAATTCGATTAGAGCGGGATGGCGGCGGTGGTTGCTGAGGGTGAAGGCTCTTTCTTCTATCTCGATTCATCATACCCACAACGGCCATAGAGCGGGCTGGCGGCGGTTGCTGAGGGCGAAGGCTGTTTCTTCATCATACCTAATGGGTTAAGCGCAAACGGGTGGTGGGTGGATTTTTATTTATTTAATTTTAGGTTTCATTTAAACCATGAAAATTCACTTTGATTTTGTCTTTAACCTTAATGGGTCAAGCGCAAACGGGTGGTAGGTGGATTTTTTTTAATTTAATTTTAGGTTTTATTTAAACCATGAAAATTCACTTTGATTTTGTCAAGGACTTATAAAAGCATTGGTGGTTTGTGAAGTTCAAGTTATTTTTTAATATTAAATTTTAAAGAGAATTTAAAAAAAAATGTATACTTATTTTTTTAATTTTAGTGTTTTATTAAGGATAGTATATTTATATATTTACCTAAACTATATTAAATGCAGGTTATTGAGAATGATTTTATTTATATAAAATAATAATAATGATAATAATAATATATTTTTAGAGTTATAGTCAAACCACATCAAATTGATCTATATTTGAACTTGTGACTTATTTAAATAAAAATAAATAAAATTATCCACTTAATAACTTATTCCATTATATTCACATATGGTGACTTTATTAAACAATATTATTATAATTTATAATAATTTTTTTATTAAATTGAAAAGTGATTTTTCAATAAAAAGAAGTTTTTACACTTATTCTCTTCACACCATGAAACCTTATTCTTAGGAGTTTTGACCCATTTTAATACAACTTAGGTCATTCAAATTTTGGAAACACTAATAAATAGGGGAGGAAATTAAAAAACAAAAAACAAAAAAGTTGAATTTGTCCACTTCATAACTTACTCCATTATATCCACATTGTAAATCTATCAATCTACATCATTATAATTTATAATACAAATTTTATTATATTGACAAGAGAATTTTCATTTTTTTGTTGTAAGAAAGTAAAAACTAGATTAAATTAAACAAGATGTACACTAGGGTATGAACTCATTCAGTTTCTAGAGAGACCATGAGAGTCTCGTGTAATCAAAATAAGAAAAATACTTCCATGCCCTAGAGGGGAAACCAGGAATAAAATAACACAATAATTATTGAAATTTGAAGTCTGGAAGAAGTACTAACAAACCCTATAACACAAAAAACAGATATAAAATAGAAATGTAAAGACTATAAATCATTCTAATGTTTCTCTTAAGGAACCTGCAAAGGAGATGGGTTTGAGTTAACCCTGTGAGCAGTTGCAGCAGAGGATTCTTCCCATGGCTATTGTACAACAGAGGATGGAGTGAGTCACTATGACAATGAGCTAACCAAATAACCATGGTCAAAATATATGTGTTTTGTGGCTCCAATGTCTCTATTCTATCTGTTAACTGACGAAAATCCTCATCCTTGGGAAACATACCCAGGGTTGCCACGGTTTTGGTATGCCAAGAAAGTTCTAAGGTTTGAAAAAACTTTGAGTTCTGAGTCCTGTTACAACCAAGGTTCAGAATCAGGTCTCCTCCATACAAGAATTAATTGATTCATAGGTATCCTCCTCCATGAATCTCTATTTTCCATTGGCCTCCATCGGTCCATACCAAGTCCGGTTGCAATTTGAGCATCTATGGGGTTTACATGGATTAATTTTATCTCTATGCTCCCTCTCCTCACTACACGTTTCTCTAGGGGTTGAAAGTCCAACCTCTCTATCAACGTCATTAGCAGACCCTTTATGTCGAGATAGTGCAACAAAGCTACCATGTTGCACTAGGCTCTTAGTAAAGTAAAATATAGATACTCGTATCTGCTACAATCCCTTTGTAAGAGAAGGATGTTGGGAAGGAGGGTTAGGTCATTGCTTGGGGGGGTGGGGTGGGTGAGGACCTAACACGAGGTCACAACTAGCATGCTCTCGATCATGTGAAGACACTGGACCATCCCCTAAAATTCGTCAATGTCAAAGTAGTTCACATAATGACTCGAAAATAAACTATGCTTGTAATTTTCTTAAAAAATATACAGGGCACCTCCCTTTTGTTGCAGGGAGGTGCATCAAATACCATGAACCACCTATCCATTCAATTTTGAATAATTTGTAGGTGGATGCACCAATCGATACAAATTCCTTTCTTGGTGATATGTGGTTGTTGTCTATGTCGAGAATAAATAAAAATAAACATAATATCCTATTTTGAAATACCCAAGTCTCTAACTTGGATTCTATCCAATCCAATCCTATAAAACTAAGGCATTCTATCTATGTATTCATAAATAGAAGTTAATTTCCCTTGGGGACTTGCAATGGACCTCACAATGACGTCCAATGAAGTGGCCAAGGATTCTTGGCTAGTTTCACTAGTTCCCCTTAAATCATTGACAAGTGATCTCAAAGTAGTCAAACCCTCATCCATATGTATGTTTATGTTTGGTGGTTGTGGTGGGTTGTGGTTTTCCTCACCTTGTTTTTCTTGTGGGAGGTTTTCATTGTCTTTGGGTTCCATTTTCATAATAATTGCTTCAATTTTATAAGACAATTTAATAAGTGCACTTATGACAAAGGTATTACAAACAACAATTTCATTTTATCCCAATAAAATAGTTAACATAATTTTGTGTAAAACAAGGAAAAAATATGTGATATCTTTACAGTGAACTTGAAAAAAACCTTAAAACTATTAGTGATTTGTTAATATATTTACATACAAGTATTAATTATATGTATTAATTAGATTAATAGATATTTATTGTCATCTCTTCAAAATTGTTATTGAACCGCACATTTGTATTGAACCTTGCTAATAACTTTTCAATTCCATTGGAATTTACATCCATAATGCACGATTAATTGTTTTGTATTTTTACAAAGCCACGAGAGGAGAAACATATAACAAATGAAATGAAAAGAAATTAAGAATACATGGGTAGAGTTGGACACAATGGCAAGATCCTTGGATTTTCTCCTTCTCTAATTCTGCTCCTTACTTGCTAAAAAAAAGAAAATCGTGAGTCGTGGTGTGAAAATGGGCACAAAACACATCTGGAGTCCCTTAAAAAATGGGCACAAAGGAACACATACATGTTCTTAGGAATGCACACTTTCCTACAAACATTCTTATGTGGCACACTTAGTGGAATTTTGAGATTTCTGGAACCTCTAACATCAGGAACATGTGCATGTTCCTAGGTATGTGCACACACTCTTGTAATGGATCATTCCTGCTAAACACCTTTCCACTTTTTTGTCCACCAACTTGGCGCACACACCCTAAAACCATTCCCTGCAACTAATACTATTTTTTCCAGGATTTAAAGTTCCACTTGATTGATGGAACCTTTGAGCATGGAACCTTATCCTTAGGAGTTTTGTCCCATTTAAATAAAAATTAGGTCATCCAAATTTCAAAAAACCCATAGATAAGAGAGGATCTTTCCAAAAATAAATACCAAAAAAGTTCAGTTTGTCCACTTAATAACTTACTCCATTATATCCACATTGTCAATCTATTAATCTACATGACTATAATTTATAATACAAATTTTATTAAATTGAAAAGATTAATATAAATAGGATGTAGATGAGGGTCTGAACTCACTCAGTTTCTAGAGAGACCATGACAGTTTTTTGTAATCCAAATAAGAAAAATAAAAATTGTGCCCCACAAGGGAAACAAGGATGGATATAGAATAATAATTCTTGAAAAATGAAGACCGAAATAGCTACTAATACCCCTTAAGACATGAAGCGTGTTAATGTTGGTCATGAGGAACCTGAGAAGAATATCAGCCCGAAACACCCATGTGGGTGGCTTCATTAGAGGATTATGTTGATATTATGGTAGCTGCGGGAGGTATTTACCTCTATTATCACTCTGTAAATTCCCAGAGGTTGTTACGAGGTAAGAAGAATCTTATTAGAGGTAACCTTAACCAACCGCTTTGAAATTGGAAGCTAGCCCTACAAGTTTCAGAGAGAGATCTCTCTATGAGTTCTAGACTTGTTTGAGTTTTCAAAGATTTTAGGCTAGTTAGAAAGAATATAACCGAGTTGTTTGTATTGATTTTCAATGAAATGGTTGAATATCACTTATGATTCCATTGGGCTATGGGGTTCGCTTTACAAAGATAGGAGTTAAAGATAGCTTTACAAGATCCGTTTCACAGGGAGAGATAGTGCTAATGTTGGACTGTTTAAAAATAAAACGGGTGTATTGCTAAAAAAGTTAGATATCAGTTAAAACAAAAATGCATTTAAGAATTTCTTTTTTATAACATCAGAGGAAAAAACATTTAAATCTATAAAATATTAAGAACAGAGTACACAATGGTAAATTCTGCCACTTTAACTTCTTTTAAAGATTAGATTTTAGAAAGACAATATGATAACTGAGAAAGAAAAAACTTGTACGCAGACAAAGATAACTTCACCAACAATTGACACGCAGGAATCGTGTGAAACTTCTCTTTGTATTACTGGAGTAACTTCTTGATAAAAATTACACCAATTAGAGCTTGCTCGGGCGTAAAGATCAACAACACTCAATACTTCTAAGTGAGAAATATTTATAATAAAAGTTACAATGACCCTGTCATTAATGATCAGGACGTGGAAGATTCTAAATTTAACTAACTAACTCAACAAGATACAAAACTTCAGGGACTATTCATGATGTGTCGAATTCTTCAAGATGATTTTGGGGAAGGTCGTTGGTGAGTCATCTGCATGACTTTGTCTGATCTGATTGCTGACTGGACTTGGATACCTCATCTCCTACTCGATCAGATTGCATAGTTCTTCCCATCCTAGCTGACTGGGAATAATGACTTTGAGTAATCTTCGGTATATTTCATCGATCTATGTGTACCTGTAAAAAGTTGGCCTGACGATGAAAATATACTAGATCTCGTGCTGTATGTTGATGTTTGGCTGCAAAGTTTCTAAGAATGCCTTGCCTGTTATGTTGCCCTCTATTCCCGAAAATTTCGAATTGTCTTTCGCCACCGTGGCTAGCTTTTGTTTATAATTAGGAAGGGTCATTAACTTATCATTTAGGACCATTAAGTTCAGGAGACCTTTCTTCTACAGGGCTTCAATCTTACTGAAAAATCTTTGAACTCCTATGTCCATAGTTCGGACTTTCTCTTCCAACTACAACATAAGTCCTCTTTTGGTCAGAACCCTCTTGACTTTGAGGATGGTTTTTGTCCTGTCTTCAATCTTCAAATCCTTGAGTTCTTCCTTGGTTTTCGAATTCAGGAATCTAATGATATTAATGGCTTCTGTGGGCATCTCTCCCAACTCTCCTTTTATTTTCTCAATAGCCTGCCTACTCCTCTATACCATTTCCTTTTGCTCGAACATGATTTTCACCATAGGCCATATTTCATTTATGGATTTGGAGATATCCATCCAAATATTTTCCTTGGCATGAGCAAGTGTTTTGCCCGCCATTGTTTGTTTTCGAAGCTACTGCAATTCCTATTTGAGTTTGTCTGATGTTTGTTTCTCCATGGAGTAACTTGTTTGGTAAGAAGACTTGAGCTGCTAAAGATCCTCAAACTCCTTTTTTAGTGTGCTAATTTTTGTCTCCTGCAAGTCCATTTCTTCCATGGATTTAGCTAATTCCACTGTCTTTTCTAGAGTTGTCAGTGGAGTTACTGAAGGAATTTCTGTTGTGGAGGTTTCTGCTATAGATGTTGTGCTTACCCCTATGAGTGGAACTGCGCTCAATGGAATGAATTCCATAGGTGTTGATTGTTCCTTCTCCTTCACTAATCTTTCTAGTTCTGCTTCCGTCTTTTTCAATTGTTCATTCTACTCTATGATCAACTTGAGCATCTCATTCTTCTCACCTTCTATCTCAGCTATCTCCTTTTCTTGTGCATCTTTTGTTGGTCACAATTTCAGTTGTTTCCTCAGAGATGCTATATCAACATTTCTCTTTTTGAGCATCTCTTCGACTTCTTTCACATTCGAGGGGTCATACCCAATCTTGAGGACCAATTCTTCCAACGTGTTAATTATGTTATATTTTGCAAAGGATGATATCTTTTCTAACTTTAATTGTTTCTGAACATTGCTCAGAGAGACCTGTAGTTTAGCAGCTGAAGTAGAAGCATTTGCCAAAGTGGAGAAAACCATTTCTCTAGTTTTCCTGTGTAGATCCATTGATCAGCAGGGTGCACATCTCTGGTGTGGAACTCAAACATTTCCCTTTTGTAGTCAGTGATTGCCTTTGGGTCGGGCAGCTGTGCCTGTAGAAAAGCTAGGTGCATTCTACCCTTCTCTGTATCAAACACAAACAACAGTCTGTGTTGTGTCATGGATGTATGTTTCCAAAATTGAGCATAAGTGTTGTTGGTCAGCGTTTGATTCCTCTTCTTGATCAGGTCATATTTCTAAAAAATGCTCAATTTGACGCCTCCTTGTTTTGGATAGTTGATAAATGAAGCATCCGTCTACTTTTTGGATGAAGAAGTAGATGTGATCTACTAGCTGCTAGTGATAAGTGGTGACTGATCATCTTTCATAGCTATATCGGATTCGGTTCCCTTTTCACTAACTGTGTCAATTGCATGAGTGGGTTTTGGCCTCTTGGTGTGTAATTGGAAATCTTCGGCCGAGACTTCGGTGACAGAAGGTGAAGAATCCGTCTTGGTCCTTTTCTCCTTTGGAACCTATGGTGCATTTTTTTGTGAGATAACAAGAGAGGGAGACCGCTCTTCTGTCTCTTCCAGAGTGTTCTCCTCCCACTCCATTTGATTTGCGAACTTCTCTATTTTGGGCTTGGGTGAATGAACAAAGGGAATGTTTTTATTCTTAATCCTCATCTTCGAAATGATCCCGCATAGGTCATATTTCCACAGGAAACTAGTGTCGAACCTCAATTCCTTTAGAAACCTGTTTGCCTCTTCCATGACGCCTCGACTATTGCAGATAAAAGACCCTATTTTCCCTTTAATTATGAGTTGTTGTTTCTTCTTCAAAGACACAAAGTGTATGTCGTCTAAATTTATCATCTATCTTATGTACTCCAGGGAAAATATCCTCATGGGTAAACACTTGGGCAGCCTGTATGGAGCTAACTCGCATCCATATATCTTAACCTTGGTGTGATTTTGGTAAAGATACCAATCTCTAGTTTTTGCAAGGTCTGAGAGGTGTAAAATCCTCTGAATTTCCTCATTTATTCTTGGTTTTGGTATGCCACTAAGAATGCTCACCACTGGGTGGTAAAAATGCTCTATGAACTGTTTGAAACTGAACTCTGCGGAATTTTGTCTAAGCAGGGAAGTCCAAGATGTTACCGCCTGTGGCTTTCCGTCTTTGTCCATTTTCTGCATCGAGGAAGAGAACCTATCTGCCTGAAAGAAGACGAACATGTAAGACAATATGGAGGAGTATCGAAACATGCCCTCTATGGAGAATTTTGAGAACTGCTCATGAATGTTATCCACCAGGAAAGTGTTGTAGGTGAACTGAGTGGTGGGATTTTCCTCGATAGAGAAAATGGACAGAAGACCCAATATAGGTTCATCCACCCATTCGTCTAAAAAATAACCAAGAAGACAACAGAGTGATGAAATAACTTGGTTTCCCTTTTATGGGAATAGGGAGGAAGGATACATGGGATTTGACTTGGGGAACTGAGCATCCTGTGGGAGGAACAATTCAAATATCTAGGCTCTTTGAGGAAAAGATAGTTTCTAGTATAACTATGTTATGGTTTCAATATTGAAAGGGGAGGTAGATTCAATTATGGGTATCTACATCATCTGATCAATGGCTTTTGGTGTGATGAATAATAGAGATTTTCCCGATGATGAGACTATGGATCTCTGGTTAGGGAGTTAATGAGCCTAGCATTTGAGGGAAAATTTAGAGAAATGGTGGACCTAGGGGAAAAGATATAGAGGAAGATTGGACTCCCAGAGCCCGATTTCATTGCTCTGATATAAGAAAGTGTCTTTGATCCATGAATGCAAATCCACGAAGTCAAATTCACAACTTGTATCTGATATTAAATGATCTTCGTCGGCCAATTAGATCTTTTTGAGGTCGACAGGAGGTGGGAGGAAAGGATTTTCCCCAGCCTCTGCTTTCTTGGATTTTGGTGTCATTGTTGTGAAGAATAGCTACAATTCAAACAAAACATTAGTGGTAATGGCTATGGTTGGGCGGCTGATTGAATCACAGAGGAGACAAGGAAACTTTCTAGTGTGAGGATAAGATGAGCAATGGGAAAAAGAAGGAGCAGGGATAGCTTTGGGTGAGCGGATACCCGTTGGGCGTGAGGGACATATCAACAAGTTTAATGAATAAGTTAACCTATAATAAATAGCCAATGGGTCATTTGGGGATTGAGATGGAAGGTAAAAATTGGGTGACGAGTATGATCAGGTGACGTGGAGGGTGTTGATTGGAGACCATCGATGGTGAGGGGACTTGTGACGGATGAAACAGGGGGGATGGACTGACATAGTTATGAGATAGGACTTGTAGGGGAGAAAGTGGAAAGTGATGTCATGATACGACGGTGGTATGCCAGAAAAGTGCGATATATTCCTGCCACATTAGAGTAGGGGGCCCACCAGAAAATAATTTCATTCTAGATTCCCCCCCCGATTGTTAACAAGAATNGGGGGGGGGTTCGAAAAGCATTGTCAACCGTCCATCCACGCACCCGCTGCTGGACCGTAGAAATGAGTGTTTCCTTTAACAAACTTTTCAGACCCCCCCCCCCCCATTAAAGGCAGAATGGTTGGG
The DNA here is from genome assembly GCA_009831015.1 of Picea engelmannii. Taxonomy (NCBI): domain Eukaryota; kingdom Viridiplantae; phylum Streptophyta; class Pinopsida; order Pinales; family Pinaceae; genus Picea; species Picea engelmannii. The sequence goes on from ML778065.1 coordinate 350,849, forward strand.
AGGGTCCAGAATTATATCTCAACCATAGATTTGGGTGCCAACACCTCAGCCGTTCAGATGTGTGCTCTTGTTACTCATCATTCCGGACCCCCCCCTCCCCCCACCGTTAAAAAGAGAATGTTCAGGGGGTCCATAATTATATCTCAACTGTAGATCTAAGCTTCGGTGTCTCAGTCATTCATCTGTGCACTCTCTTTAATCTGCTAGCGTGAAATCATATTTGCATTGGAGACTTAGGCTTGCACCATTTTGTGGGTTTTCTCATCTTTCCCTTATTTTGTCACCATGGGGGTCAGGTAAAATACTTTCAAACTTCAAAGATATGAATCAACATCGATCATCATGCATGTTTTATTGAAATCAAGCCAACTAACCTATGCTCTAACCTAAGTTCTAACCTACTTCTCTATGACATTTAGTCCAAATAAAACTGTTGGACTAAGAAATTACTCTACCTTAGGGTTATTTAACCAAGATTAGGCAATTTGTTCAAATTTATTCACTAGCTAGCCTATCTACTTGGCTAAGATTAAATAGTTTAGCCAAGCTTATTCATTAATCCTCTCAACATGTTAAGATCCAATATAGATATACAAACATAATCACCACAAATACTGAATACACAATAGATCCACAAAGCAATATAGAAGAAACCACACAATATTATTACCAAACCCTTGAGGTAGGGCAACACCATACAATGGATCCTATTATGGAAGGGATCCTCTCCTGTTCACTTGC
>ML778065.1:353840-397568 GCA_009831015.1 Picea engelmannii
TTACATTTATTATATCTAACTACCATAGTGGGCCTTATTTAATAATATAGTGGACCTAGTCCACCTTACATTGAATGACCTCCACTATTATCACTATGGGCCCTCTGGGCCCCCCCACTACCTCTCTAGCTACCTTACACAACATCATTTTAAAAGGACCTGGCCATGCTTAGACTGTATGGACCAAGCCATTGTTATTGCATGGGGCTTCATTTAATTTTTTCTATGCCCTCTTTTATTCTTTTCTCGTTTTCTTTTTCTTTTTCTTTTCTTTCTTTTTCTTTTTCTTTTTTCTTTTTCTGAATGCAGTAGTCTCTGCAAGTCAAAAACACTGAAGGGAAAAAAATACAATCAACAGTTGATCCTATAAATTATAGGGTTATAACAACCTCCACGTGTAAGCCTAACGAGATCAGAATACTCTGGGAAGCAAGAATAAACCCTAATGAGTTGGCTAATAACCCTATAAGACTTGTTGGCTCAAGAAGATAATTTATATAAGGTTATTATCCTCGAAGAGAAGAATTTGGCCAGAAGAAATAATAATATACTGAAGAGACAGATACCCAGAATGAGAAGTCGGCCCAGGAAGTTAGCCAGAATTACTATAAATATCAGAGGCCAGTCTTCATTCTGGTAGGTAGTCTCAGAATTGCAGAGAAGCACTTGTGCGCACTCCAATGCCCAATTTTGTGCACAGGTTTGGAGGAGAGTTGTCGGTGGAGTTGCTATAGCTAACAGCTACATTTTGGCTTGGAATATCTCTTGGCTAGGATTTGGACTATTTGATCAGCTCTTGTTGCTGCGCTATCATTGGGGAAAGGTGTGCTACCCTTTGTTTGGCTATCTAGCCTAGGGTTTTCTTCCGGAGTGATTTTATGTCAAGGTTAGGGTGCTCGGAGGGTGGCTTCGACCTATGGTTGGGTGACAATAAAGATATTGTCAATGGTAAAATGAGCACATCCATTATATTCTAACAGGTTATGGGCCCATACCTCCTTCATTCAGTCTAACCGCTGGAAGGAAACATAGCCATAAGGATATTAAGCTCGTTGAAGAACTGTCTCTATGGTTTCTAGTAGGAGTAGTCACCATAGCACTGCCTCTAGGGTTACTAGCAGGTGCAGTTGCAGAAACCCTAATCCTCTCGTTGAGGCACCTTAAGTGAAGGGATTGACCTAATATCCAGATAGATCAATGCGCCCTAGCCTAACACATCTCCTGGTACTCTCAGCAAGCCAAGACGTGAAGTTTGAGTTTTTGGTCAGTTCCAGGGTTGACCAAGTCAAAGCAGCCATGAATTACTCTATGAAGTCAGAGAACAAGTTAGATGGAGCTTCTAACTTCAGAGCATGGATGACAAGGATTGACCTCATCCTTGCCAAGAATAAAGTGTTGGATATAGTGAAAGGAAAGATCGTGAAACCAGAGTTTCAAGAAGGAAAAGAAAAGGAACCGCAGAACGTTGCAACTATGGAGAAGTTCAAAGACGGTGACATCAATTCCATGAGTATCATAATGGAATACATCAAAGACCACTTGATACACTGCATATCCCATATTGAATCATCGAAGAAGATGTACGATGCCCTAACAAAACTCTTCTCAGTCAAAAACATTGGACAAGTAATGAATATGAAGAATGAGCTCTGTGACATGAAGATGAATGATGATGGCAACATAACATCATACTTTGTGAGAATATCTCAGTCAAGAGATCAACTACAATCTATTGAAGAGATCATTTCATCGAAGGATTTGGTAAACATAATACTCAATGGTCTTCCCAAGACATGGGATGCATTTTCCGCAAGCATGAACACAAGGAAGGAGTATCCTATATTTGAATAACTTTGGACTTGCTATGCTCAAGAAGAATCAAGGATCAATGCAAAAGAGAAACCCCAAAACAAGTACAATGATAAAGCCTTCACAACAAGATTCAAGGTTTTCAGGAACAAAAGGAAGTTTGGTTCAAGGAGGAAGCCAAATCAAGAAAAATATATTTTAGAAATACAATGCTTCAACTATCGAACACATGGTCACTACAAGAATCATTGTCCCGAGCTGAAGAAAATGAAGGAGAAACACGAAGCTTCAGTTGTTGAAGAAAAGGAACCTACAAAGAAGACTAAGCAGGATGAAAGAGACTTCTTCTTCTAAAGGTAAAAATACTCTTCTTAGTTCTTGTACATATCTTGTTTGCATCATCTCTATACATATCTTGTATATCTATCTCTTGGAAGATAATCTGTTCCAAGAAGAACCATACCTCTGGAAAAAAAACAAAATAAGGATTGTTATCATTATACAAGTTAGATCATACAAATCATGTGGAAGATATTACAAGATAATATGAAATCAGAATCAATCATGAAGAGACTTAGAAGAAGCAAAGACAGAAAGAAGTCAGCAATCAAGAGAAAATTGGAGAAAGACTTATGACGTTTTGCAGAAAACAATAACGATGCAGACGGAAGCGTGGAGTCTATTAGATGGAGAGAGCCGATTATATGCACTCATACATGAAGAAATGATTAGGAGGTATCTCATCCTATGATCCATTGAAGATGATGAAGCATATATCCATGGTAGCAGACATGAAAAGCAATACGTGTTGAGTTCGACCCTAGAAGAATTCTTCTTCGAAGAGAAGCCTTAAAGTATCCCTAGTTGTCCATCTAGATCCATGATCCTATGATGAAAGAAAGAACTGGAATCTTTAGGGTATGGAATCTATAAGAAACTCCATGGACCCAAGAACTAAATAAACACATTAGGAAGAGCATGAATATTCCAAGAAAGGAAGAGAAGCTAGAATAACCAGTGACCGTATTAAGAATCACAATATTACCAGCCTAACATGAACTCACCAAAAGCAATCAGGAAGAGGAACTGAAATTTGTGATGAAGAACAATGTATATGAATACAAGCATTGCAAGATCCATAACTAGAGGTTCTCCCAGATGGAGGGAGAATATTATGATGATTACTTGTTCCAGACATACCCCTACATAAGTCATTATATCATCCACAATATCCATGGGTTGGACTTCTACATCAAATGAATGCAAAAACTGTTCTTTGGAACAATTGAATAAAGAGTGTATGAAGAGAAACCTCAAGACTTTGAGAAAGAGACCCTTATATTCATATGGAAGAAGATAACTTGATGGAGAACATCCAATGCACATCAGAAGCGTGGTGAAGATTTTCTCAAAAAATCAGGATGATGGATTGCCAATCCATGACAAAGATCTCATGATGACAGAATAAGTGTCACATGGATATGTTCCAGTTTTCCAAACAATGATATACCTTATTGATAAGAGCTACATGAATCCTTCAGATAAAACCAGTGTTCTATACCAAAGTACATTTGCAATAAAGCATTACATTCTCTGTGATGAAGTCCAAAAAGGAGAAAGTGGTTCTCCAATACATATCTCCACAGATGAGGAGATAAGTAGACATTTTGGTAAAGCTTATGTCCAAGATGAAAGAGTTTGCATACTCAAGATGGAGCTCATGGATACGACTTCATTATTGAAAAATGAAGAGATGACTCCCAGGTTGGGAGGGAGCACTAATGTATTATTGATTGATGGACAATCATTTTTCAGTTCGAAAAATGGTCCAAGATGAGTAGATTCTTTCCTATTCGGAAAGTGGATTGAGATCTCTGACGGACAATGATTTCCCATTGTGGTTAACATGGGAAATGGTCCATATTGTTGATGTACCATAGACAACGACTTCCCATTATGGTTAACATGGGGATTGTTCTATGGAAACCTCTCTTTTTGAGGGTTACTCAAGAAGACTGGCTCGCCTCGTCGGACAATGATTTCTCATTGTGGTTAACATGACGAATGGTCCATTTTGGAGGTTGGTACAAGACAGTCTTTTCCTCTTGTGGTTAACAGTGGAAATGGTCCAGAAAGTCACTTCTTAGGGTGTATTCATTCTCTCCAGGTTGCACTTTGTTTAGTGCCGAAGGAATGGTCCAGGCTCAGAAATCAGGGACAGAGATTCCTTAGGGAAGATTCATTCTTTCCAGGTTACACTTTGTTTAGTGTCAGAGGAATGGCCCAGGGTGGGGAATGGTCCAGGCTCAGAAATATGAACAATGATTCTTCCCTTCTTGAGAAGAACAAGCAGGGAAGATATTCTTTCAGATCTCACACATCTGAATGAAATTTTGGCCCAAATGATTTAGTTTGTATCATAACATTGTTTCTATGCAAGTTGATATCAGATGATTGTTATGAAGACTGTATGACAGTAGATGTATATTACTATGGTGGATCTGTTCCACTGTTTGTGACTATACATTATTGATCAAGTACTTGTTTTCTACTTGGTATCATAGTGTACCACTAGATTGTAAGACACAATTGTGTTCTATTTTGTTCCAATTACCTTGAATACTATCAGCAGTTTGGTAAATGAATATCAACTGGATGAATGATTAAAGGACAGATATTTCCCAGACAGAAAATGGTTCAGAACATCTACTCTTCTAGGACATATGTCCAGATTAGAAGAATGGCTCTTGTATCACTCTGTGGTGTGAGTGACTCATCCAACATCATGTCTGATTACTCAGATGGAGTATGGTTTCGAGAGATGATGCAACTGATGACACCAATGGTGATGATGATGTTCACTATCTAGTCATGAGATAGTCTAGATGACTATGTTGATGCTATCGGGTGAATGGTATGTTTTGTGCTCAAGACCATTACCTGTAATACCTCCCTAGCTATGAGGGAGTGTTGATATTATGGTATCTACAGGAGGTATTTACCTCAATGTGTAAAACTAACGAGAATAGAATACTCCAGGAAGCAAGAAGAAACCCCAATGAGTTGGATAATAACCCTAGAAGACTTCTTGGCTCAAGAAGATAATTTATATTAGGTTATTATCCTCCAAGAGAAGAATTCGGCTAGAAGAAATAATAATATACTGAACAGACAGATACCTAGAATGAGAAGTCGAACCAGGCATTTAGCCAGAATTACTATAAATACAAGAGGCTAATCTTCATTCTGGAAAGCAGTCTCAGAATTGCAGAGCAACACTTGTGTGCACCGCAGTGCCCAGTTTTGTGCACAGGTTTGGAGGAGAGTTGTCGATGTAGCTGCTGCAGCTAGCAATTACGTTTTGGCTAGGAATATCTCTTGGCTAGGGTTTGGACTATCTGATTAGCTCTTGTTGGTGCACTATCCTTGGGGAAAGGTGTGCTACCCTTTGTTTGGCTATCTAGCCTAGGGTTTTCTTCTGGAGTGATTCTCTATCAAGGTTAAGGTGCTCGGAGGGTGGCTTCGTCCTATGGTTGAGTGACAATATAGATATTTTCAATGGTAAAATGAGCACATCCATTATATTCTAACAGACTCCACCCATGGCCAATGCACAACAAAGGATCGAGTGAGCCACCATGACTTTTAGCTAACCATATCACCACACTAAAAAAATATGCATTTTGTGAGTGAAGAGTCTCCATTCTGTGTTTTAACTTAAGAAAATCCTCATCCTCGGGCAACATACCCAAGGCTTCCATGGTATTCTGCGGACCCTCGAAGCTCCCCTGGAAGTCACCAATGTCAAAGTAGTTTGCATGGTGACCCGAAAGAAATTATTCCCATAATTTTCTCAAAAAATATAAGGGAACATCTTTGCTATTATAGAGAGGTGCATCAAATACCATGAACCACCTATCCATTCATTTTGAAGAATTTGTGGGTGGATGCACTAATCAATATAAATTCATTTCTTGGTGACAAGTGGTTGTTGTCTAGATCGAGGATAAATAAAAATGAATATCAGATCTTTTTTTGAAATACCCAAGTCTCTAACTTGGTTTCTATCTAGTCCAGTCCTGTAAAACTCAAACATTATAGCTTTGTATTCATAAATAGAAGTTAATTTCCCTTGGGGACTTGCAATGGACCTCACAACTATGTCAAATGAACTGGAAAAGGACTCTCGGCTAGGTAGTATAATTCTCCAAAAATAATTGATAAGTGATCTCAAAGTATCCAACCCCTCATCAATCTATATGTTTATGTTTTGTGGTTCTAGTGGGATATGGTTTTCCTCACCTTGGTTTTCTTGTATGCGGTTTTCATTGTCTCTGGGTTTCATTTTAATAATATTTGCTACAATTCTATAGAACAATTTAATAATTGGACTTATGAAAAAGGTATTATAGAGAAAAATTTCATTTTATCCCAACAAAATAATTAACATAATTTTGTGTAAAACAAAGAAAAACTATGTGTTATGTTTAGAATGAGCTTGAGAAAAACCTAAAAAATATTAGTGAATTGTGGAGATATTTACATCCAAGTATTAAATATGCGTATTAATTAGTTTTAATTGTGTTCTCTTCAAAATTGTGATTGAGCCACACATTTGCACTGAACCTTGCTAATAGTTTTCAATGCCATTGGAATTTACATCCATAACCCATGACAAATTGTTTTGTATCCTTACAAATCCAAGAGAGGAGAAAAAGATAAGAAAAGAAATGACAAAAAATCAATCATACCAAGGTAGATTTTGCATACCGCGAGGTCCTTAGATAGTTGACAGCCTTAAATGTTTATCTAAATATGCTTCTCGGAGTACATTTTTCCTCGAAATTTTCCATACAATGTTGCAGTGATTTTGCACAATATTGTTGTCCACCGCTAGTTGAATAGGTATTGTATGTTTCATCCTTCTTCTAGATTTGCAATGCAACTTCATCTTTGTTGAAGCTACATACATTGTTTATTGGTTCGGTGAGTGCTTCTTCTTTGTTGGTTCGTCAGTTGTTTCTTGTTGTTTTTTGGTTCACAATTCGAATTGCGCTTCTGCATTTCATTGTTTCGGAGTAAGTTTCCATGCCATAGTTTCAGTTTCTATTCCTTGTTTGTTTTTCAGTGTTTGCAGTTTTCAAGTAAGAATGTTTTCTTATTTCTACTGGCATGCTTGTCGTATGTTTCTGGTTCCTTGTGTGTTTCGGCTGCAGTTTCGTAATCATTGGAGATACATATGTTGTTTACTAGTTCGGTGGTTGTTGCTTGTTCATTGGTTCATTGGTTTGTGGGTTGTTGGTTGTGTATGTTTGGCTCAGGTTTATGCTTTGGGGGCTTAGGGCTGCAGTTGGGCCTATTCGTGCTTTCTCGCTGGTTTGGTTCTTACTGTATTCTTTTGTTTTATTTGAATTTGCAGGGTTGGGGTCCTACGCCGGTTGTTGGAGCTATTTTTGTTTCTTGGATTATTATTGTTTTTTGGGGACTTTACGGTGTTCATCCCCTGCACCCATGAGTTGACATGTAGTTGTGTTATTTTCCCTGTCTGGCAAGGTCAATATCTGTTATGCTATGATATTTTTTTGGTGCTTCAGTGTTGGCATGAAAGAAAATAGTTGCACGAAAAATAGTTCGAGAAGTACATGTGAAATTGCAATATCCATTGTTTTTTTGTTAAAATAAAGCATATGCGGGCTACATTTATAAACCGTGTATGGTGAAATGTGCCCATATGAAAATACATGTTCTTTATTAACTACACAGACTGGTGTGCCCACGATATAATTTTTCTTATACTTGAGATATGTTATGTACAACAAAGATTATGCAAAATTATATTTCCATGTCTGGAAGCATATCTGGGTAGTTTGCCATGGAAAACCAAAATCTTGTATCGTGGGCACCTTAGTCTATGTAGAGGATAAAGAACATGCATTTCCATCGATGGAATCATATCTAGATACTTTTCCATAGAAAACGATAAATCATTTATCTACGGCCATGCAATTTCGTAATATTTTGTGGCTTGTAATATATTTTGGGGAAGGGAAAAAAATTACACATTTACATCTATGGATGGAGAAGCACAAAGGTTCATGTTTTTGCCTATCTTTTAGACTATTCGTTGATTCTTTTTTACTATATGTACATATTACTTGTTCTCCGGTGCATACCAGCTTCCATTCATGTTCATTGTATTTTGTGCATTCCCACATTCAAACAAACAGAATAGATGGAGAAAACGATGGAGTCTTGACTGCATTGGTTGAAGAGGAGATAGAAAGGTGCATGGTTGTACTATTACTTCATATTGTGTTGTTTTGTATTTCATTTATTGTATGTATATGTGTTCACCTAGTTTATTGTATGTAGATGTTGTGTACCTTCCTACATGATAAATTATATTCATTACATGCCTTCCTGCATACTAACCTACTTCATGTTCATTGTGTTTTCATTGCATTGCTACATTTAAAAAAAAATGGCTGGAGAAGACGATGGACTCTTTGGTAGGAATGTAGAAGAGGAATTACAAAAGTGGATACTTCTACTTTTATCTCATATTTTGGTGTTCATTTTTTCATTTAATGTTTGTATATTTGTTGTGCTTGTTCTGCTGCTTTGCACTTTTTTTCCCCTTCTTTTCTTCCTTCAAATATAATATATTATGCGTATTTTGTTTGTTGTTATATTGGAATAAATAGATGTGTTTCTCTTTCTTTTACATGTTTGTCTTCATACTAACTTGCCTTCATGTCCATTGCATATTCGACGTTGCTACCTTGGAAAAAACAGGTTGGTTGGACAAGAAGATGAATTGTTTTGTGCAACAACAAAGGGTTATGTGGTACAATATTCTAAAAGGTATACCAACCATGTTGATAAATTAAATATAAAAAAAAGGTGTGGGAATATAATATTAGACTAGAAAATGATGTCTTTGCCTCAATGGGCCTTTCTTCCCTCCCTATTTCTACTTTTTCCATTTTCTATTATCCCTTTTGTTTTCTAATTGATCTGCTTAGTGGTCTTTCCGAAAATGACTTGGTGCGTTGGTTGGTGAACTAATGATTTAACATCTATGGTCGCGCTTCTACATTATTCCATACTTACCCGCTTTGTCGATTGCGAGTGCTGAGATGGCGGGTTCAATATTTCCTCCCTAGCTTCTGGGGGTCCGAGATATACAGATTGGCCACGGTGCCCCGCCCTCATGCCCTTTTTACTGTTACACATTTTTCCAGTAAAAAAAAATCAGATGCATACAATTTTACACTTATTTAGTCCTTTTGATGGACAATATACAATGCAAATGCTTGTTTAGTCTTGATGTTCATCTCCACATGCTTGCATCAGAAAAAGTTGGACTAGTGACATGGCCACGAGGATTTAGTCATCCCAGACATCAGTAGACCAACAAGGCCAAAGGTAAATATGCATACGCTCTTCTCTTAGTATGTTTACCAAACAAATATCCTCGGCTATTTATTCATCTATGGCATAGTCAATATGTTGATGTCATCTGCAATACATGGTTTGCAGTTCACAAGAAGTATCAACAAGTACAAGCGACATGCCGAACATAGCGCATGTTCTGCAAACTAAGAGTTGTGGTTTCAAAATTTTGTCTCCATAGTTCATCAAAGCTATGTGTGTACTTGTAGATTTATGCCAGTGAAAGAAGAATATGGTGCAGACCCCCTATCTCTCCTAAGGGTTGCGTGAGCTCCCGGTCAGGATCTTCAACTCAGGAGTTGAAGTGGCTCCCTGATTCCGAACTGGAACCTTCAACAGTTAACCATAGGTCCTTTTCCTATGTTTTTTTCACAAAACCATACACTAGGCGTGATTCCCCACTACACGTGACCGCGAGCGCAACCACAGGCTTAGCCAAAAAAAAGTGTGTCATGTTTCGTGACTTCAGGGTTTTCGGTGCAACACTCCTTGACTCCTCCAAGTCCTGAAACCCTGGAAGGCTAACGGTCCTTAAAATACTCCACTGATGTGACCCTTCACTGATCCTTCGACCCCACCTCCGAGCACGTCGAAAATTCGTGTATCGGTGATTTGTGAGGTGACTCCTTACCTACTCCCGATCGTCAAAATCGTGATATCTCCTTGCCTCTGATCAACGATTATAAACCTTTGAGGATTTGACGGTATTGATTGTGTCGGGGTTTCATGATTCAGGGTTTTGGAATTCGATGACCTCTGTTCTCCAAATTCGTGATACCCAGGTTCGCAAAATGGACCAACGGTCTAGATCTACCTAGAATTGATGACTCCTATCCCTCCTGAGCTTTGAGAACTGAAAGGGATCTCATTGTTATCCTCCTCACAACTTCACTTGATCCAACAGCTTGCGACTATTGGTGTTTCCTCCTTGAAGGTTCTCCACCATCGGTTTAGGTCCTCAATGAGTTCCAGTCAAATGTCTTAGCGCCAACTCTCCTGAGCTTACTCTTGTGGAGACTTCGACCTCCCACGCAGTCCTTACACTTAGGGATTTTGATAACTTAGAATCTGAAGGATTTCTTGAAGAGAATCTCCCCTCACCCCTCCAATGTTCCTTTCCTATGATTCTTCGATTCCTTGTAGAGTCACTCCGACCTTTAGTCAAATCTTAGATCTGTGCACTCCTTACACTAGAATTTTAAGCAAGTTCAGATTATTGCGGGTGATTGTGCATATCTTGCACCAGTCTCTTTACACTCTTTACAAAGGGAAAGGTTTTGTTTTATCTCTTCTGAGTTTAGGAATCGTAACAGACTCTATTAACGCACTCCTTATGTTTTGTGTGCACACCTTACACCATTCAACAGAAGAGAAACAACTGAATCTTATCCTAACATTCACAGTTCCATCTACTCATATTGAGATCCATCCATTCACATATGAAAAACACAAACCACATAGAATTACAAACAATGTTCACACCACACATTGGATCAATTTTCCTCTGTTCTATTGAAAATGGAAAAATAGTTATAACTATATGTCAAAAAATAAAACTGTAAAAATCTCAGGAATATCCCATCACTTGCAGCTCCACAGCCACACATCCCTCTCTAATTCTCCCTAGTTGATCCCCCCCCCCTTGTTCAGGCTTACAAAATTTCTACTTTACTCCGGGAGTTCTTAGGGTTCCCCCTGGCTATGTGTCTACTCTAAGACTTGTCCTAATGACTTTCTAGACAAGTCATCATCCAAAGCTATAATGAAAACTTCCACTATGCTTGTGATTATCCAACTATGCCTCAAAGGGTTATTCTGGCACTGGGTTCAAGTGTGCCTCAAAAGGTAAAGTTCGACACCGAGTTAAGGAAGACTTCAAAATATCTGTTGTGATAGCCAGCGTTGAGCTCCCGTGTATATTCCCAGACATTAATAGCTCTTGTTGTGCGCACTTGACAGTGATGCTCCTGCATCATACTCCCCTCGACAAAAATTCATCGGCTCTTGTCCATGAGCTCCTGTACTGACCTTTTGTGCTTCTGGATGGCAACTTCATTCTCCAAACTGACATCTTTTGTTGGGTGTCCCTTCCATTTGACCAGATACTCCAAATAGGTCTTCCTTCTGGTATTCTTGCTAATCCTCTGATCAACAATTTTCTCCATCTGTGGTTTTTCTGCCATAGGCATTTGTTTCTCCCACTGAATCTTCTCTTGATCCTTGGATACCTCTGTGTCATCATTCCTATAAGGATACAGGTCTGAAACATTGAATATGGATGATATGCCCACACCATCTGGTAGTTCAATTTCATATGTGTTTGCATCAAACATCCTCAATATATTAGATGGCCCTATCTTCTTCATATTTAACTTAGTATATGTTCCCCTAGGGAACCTTTCCTTCCTGAGATGTGCCAAAACCTGATCCCCTACATCAAATTGAAGTTCCTTGTGGTGTTGATCAGATCTTTCCTTGTATTTTTGGGTATAACTCTGCAACTTTCCTCTAATTTGACTATGGGGTTTCTACATTTCAACAGCCAAATCTTCTACTCTAGCACTCTTGATCTCACCCTGTTCCAAGTATCTCAACTCAGACACTCCACTTGGTTGCATTCCATATATTATTTGGAATGGGCTCTTTCCAGTGATCCTGTTTGGTGAGTCATTGTATGTAAATTCTGCTTATGGCAGAATCTGATCCCACTGATTATGATGCTTGGTGACTAAACTCCTCAATAAATTTCCTAAAATTTTGTTTACCACCTCAGTTCGCCTATCTGTATGAGGGTGATAAGTCAAGCTGAAGGACAAATCTATCCCCGTATTCTTCCACAATGTCCTCCAAAAGTGACCCACAAATTTTGTGTCTCTATCTGACACAATGCTCTTGGGTAGGCTGTGAAGTCTTACCACCTCCTTGAAAAATAGATTTGCAACATGTGTTGCATCACTGGTATTATGGCATGGGATGAAATGTGCCATCTTTGAAAACCTATCCACCACCACAAATATGGAATCAAATCCCCTTTGTTTTATTTGCAACCCTAACACAAAATCCATGCTTATTGCATCCCAAGGCCTCTCTGGTATTGGCAATGGTTGATACAATCCAGTGTTCTATCTTATCCCCTTTGCATGTTGGCAGATTCTACATCTGTTCACAAATTTTATCACCTTTGTTCTCATACCTAGCCAATAGTATGAACTTCTCAACTGTGCAAATGTTTTATCCTGGCCAAAATGTCCAGCCAAACCTCCACTATGCTTGTCCTTCAGAAGATTATACCTCATTGAGAATTTTAGTATGCACAACTGATTTCCTCTGAACAACAGTCCTTCCTGAATCATTTACTCTGTTCACTGACTTGTATTTCTCAACGAAGGGTTTGTACATGATTCATATGCTTCCTTGAAGTCTATATCATCACAATACATATCCTTAAGGTGTTCAAAACCCAAGGTCTTCACCTGGAATTCTTGATGAATCAAACATCTCTAGCTTAATGAATCAACAACCTTGTTATCATTCCCAACAATATGTTTTATGACAAAAGTAAAATTTTTCATAAATTCAACCCATTTTGCATGCCTCTGATTCAACTTTTCTTGTCTGATTATGAATTGTAAAGATTGGTTATCATTATACAAGATGAATTCTTGTGGGACAAGATAATGCCTCCCTTTATTCAAGGTTTGAATTATGGCATAAAACTCCTTGTCATATGTGGAGTATTTTCTCTTGGTCTCATTCATCTTTTCACTGAAATATGCAATAGGTCGATTGTCCTGACTTAAAACTGCTCCTATTGCAACTCCACTTGCGTCAAATCTTACCTAAAATGTATTTTCAAAATTTGGCCGGACCAGAATTGGTCACTCTGTGATTTTCTCCTTTAGTATATTGAAGCTCCTCTCAGCTTCCTTTGTCCATCTAAATGACTTGTGCTTCTTCTTCACTGTATCCATCATTGGCGCACAAATTCCACTGAAGTATCTGATGAAATTCCTATAGAAACTTCCTAATCCATGAAAGATCCTTACCTCAAACATGCTTCTTGGTGATGACCATTATCTGATTTCTCTCACTATCTCTGGATCCATCTTCAATTCATTTGAATATATCACAAAAACCAATTAAATGAGTTATGTTTTCATAAAAGAGGAATTCTTTAGATTTATCAACAACTTCTCTTACTGTAGCCTCCTCATCACTAATGTTAGGTGCCTCAAATGCTCCTCTTTAGTCCTGCTAAAGACCAGTATATCATCCAGATATACAACTACAAATTTGCCAATGAAATCTTTCATAATTTCATTCATCGACCTCATAAAATTGCTTGGGGAATTTGTTAATCCAAATGGTATAACAAGCTACTCATACAGACCTTCATTTGTTTTAAAGGTTGTTTTCCATTCATCACCTTCTCTCATCCTGATCTGGTAATATCCACTTTTCAAATCTATCTTAGAAAAGAAATTGGCTCCACTTAAAGAGTCTATTAAATCATCCATTCTTAGTAAAGGAAATCTATACCTGATGGTGTTCTTGTTAATGGATCTCGAGACTATACACACTCTGCATCCTCCATCCTTCTTTGGGCTCAACACAGTTGGTAATGCACATAGGCTCAAACTCTCTCTGACCAAACCCCTGTCTATCAACTCTTAGACTTGGCTCTTCACCTCCTCATCCTCTCAAGGTGTTAATCTGTATGTTGCTTTGTTTGGTAGACTCACTCCTAGTATCAAGTTGATATCGTTATTAATACTCTTGATGGGTGGTAATGAGTTTGGCATCTCGTCCACCACTATATCAACAAAATTATCCAATATCTCCTGAACTTCCTTATGAAAATCATCCATTGATGTACTTGTAAGGATAAATTTGGGTTTCCTTACCACAACAAACTTCATCTCCTATTATTCCTTGACTTCTTTCAGGAGTTCCTTCCCACTCATGAGAAGTATGTTGGTGTTGGATTCCTCTTTCACTTTCTTCTCTTCTATTGGCAACAACATATGTGTTCTACCATTCTTCTCCAATGTATATGTATTTTTCCTCCCATCATGAATGACATTTCTGTCAAACTTCCACGGTCTTCCCAACATAATATGGCATACGTCGATGGGAATTACATCACATAGGATTTCATCTTTATAACCTCCTATCTTAATTTCAACCAGGAATTGTTTAGTAATCATTACCTGGTGTCCTTTTTGCAACCATGAGACCTTGTATGGATTTCGGTTTGTTGTTGTCTTCAGCTGCAATTTATCCACCATATCTGTGGATACAAGGTTTTCAGTTCTTCCACCATCGATGGATACCTTGCATACTCTATCCTTAGTCTTGTAGGTTGTTCTGAAGAGATTATTCCTCTACACTGGTTCCTCAATTTCTGCCTCTAGTTTTAAGAGACCCTTCCTCAACATCAAGGATCTTCCATAAGGTTGATATGATAGTCCTTGGGTATGAATTGAGCCTTCAACTTGGCTACCATTCTATCCCAACTCTTTATCCTCTATTTTCCTTTACTTCTCCTCTCAGCCTGTATTTTTTCCCACCATAGTGTTGCATGTCCTTTTAGTCTAGTGACTGCCTGTTTCACCTTTCTCTCTTCATTGACATATTCATAATAAAAATGTCTATCCATGGATCTTATCCAATCCAACAGTTCTTCGGCATCTAAATTTCCCTCATACATGGGAACCTCTATCTCAGCTCTGCCTCCCAATCTGGTAACTTCTCTCAACAAGCGCTCTTCTGCAACATCCTCTCCTACAGCTTCTTCAACCTCAACCTCTTCACTTTCTTCATCACTGACGTCTATTGCATCAGGTGCTCTTCTCTGTGTTGCTTCCATTGTTTCCAATCTTGTGTGAAGCTCTCGCATCTCCCTCTCTACAACACGATTGGATAAAGGTTCCTCTCCTCATCTCCTTGGCATAATTTTGTTGACTGTCTGTCACACACAGATTACAACTTCGAGTTCTCTATCTCCACCTTTTCTCTTTCTCCTTCACATGAAGTCTACAGATGAATAATTTCATCTCTGATACCACCTAATGCAGACCCCCTATCTCTCCTAAGGGTTGCACGACCTCTCAGTCAGGATCTTCAACTCAAGAGTTGAAGTGGCTCCCTAATTCCAAACTAGAACCCTCAACAGTTAACCACATGTCCTTGTCCTATGTTTTTCCCACACAACCATATGCTAGGCGCGAGTCCCCACTCCACGTGACCGCAAGCGTGACCACAAACTTAGCCAAAAAAACGTGCATCGTGTTTCACAACTTTGGGGATTCTGGTGCAACACTCCTCGACTCCTCTAAGTCCTGAAACCCTGAAAGGCTAATGGTACCTAAACTCCTTCACTAATGTGACCCTTCACTGATCCTTGTGCCCCACCTCCGAACACATCAGAAATTCACATATCGGGAGTTTGTGAGGTGACTCCCTAGCTACTCCCGATCACCAAAATCATGTTATCTCCTTGCCTCAAATCAAAGGTTCTAAACCTTTGAGGATATGATAGTCCTGATTGTGTCGGGGTTTCACGATTCAAGGTTTTGGAAGTCGATGACCTTTGTTCTCCAAATTCGTGATACCTGGGTTCGTGAAATGGACCAATGGTCTAGATCTACCTAGGATCGATGGCTCGTATACCTCCTGAGCTTTGATAACTAAAAGGGATCTCATCATTATCCTCCTCACAACTTCACTTGATCCAATGGCTTGCGACTATTGGTGTTTCCTCCTCTAAGGTTCTCCACCATCCGTTCAGGTCCTCAATGAATCTTAGCCAAATGTCCTGGCACCAACTCTCCTGAGCTTAGTCTTGTGGATACTTCAACCTCCCGCGCACTCCATGCACTCAGGGATTTCAATAACTCAGAATATGAAGGATTTCTATAAGAGAGTATCCCCTTGCCCCTCCGATGTTCCTTTCCTATGATTCTTTCATTCCTTCCAGAGTCCCTCCGACCCTTAATCGAATCTTGGATCTATGCACTCCTTGCACTAGAATTTTACACAAGTTCGGATTCTTGCAGGCGAATGTGCACATCTTGCACCAGTCTCTTTACACTCCTTTCAAAGGGAAATTTTTTTTGTTATCTCTTCTGAGTTTCGGAATCGTAACAGACTCTGTTAATGCACTCTTTGTGTTCTGTGTGCACACCTTGCACCACTCCAACAAAAGATAAACAATTGAATCTTATCCTAACATTCACAGTTCCATCTGGTCATATTGAGATCCATTCATTCACATATGAAAAAGACAAACCACAGAGAATTACAAACAATGTTCACACCACACATTGGATCAATTTTCCTTTGTTCTACTCAAAATGAAAAAATGGTTACAACTGTAAGTCAAAAACTAAAACTGTAAAAAGATCAGGAATCTCATAACACTTGCAGCTCTACAGCCACACATCCCTCTGTAATTATCTCTAGCTAAATCCCCTCCCATTCAGGCTTACAAAATATATACTTTACGCCTGGAGTTCTTAGGGTTCCCTCCTGGCTACATGTCTACTCTAAGACTTGTCCTAACAAATTTCTAGACCAGTCATCATCCAGAGCTATAATGGAAACTCCCACTCTTCTTGTGATTATCCAAATGTGCCTCAAAGGGTAATTCTGGCATTGGGTTCAAGCATGCCTCAAAAGGTTAAGTTGGAGGCTGAGTTAAGGCATGCTTCAAAATATCTGTTGTGATAGCCAGCATTGATCTCCTGTACAAATTCCCAGATGTTGATAGATCTTGTTGCACGCGCTTGAAAACAATTCTCCGACATCAGAATACAAAAAAACAAAATGCACACTACCATTCGCTCTAGTTTTCTTGTTCAAAAATTGTCACCGGGTCTATAGTTGTAACACCCAAAGTGCTATCAATACAGGGCTTGAACAACTGCCAAACTGGACAAGTGTTCATCGAGGACATAATGGTCATCTATAGCACCTACTTGGACAAGGAAAACAAAACTAGATCCATTATTCGTGCTGACATGATAGACAAGGAGGCCATGATGAAAGTGACACTGACTATTCCTACACAACTTGTCCAGAAACATGCAAAAAATATATTATGGGGTAATCGAATATCCATTACAAATTTTAGTATATTGCCCAAAACAGTATATAACCATGGTGATTGTGATCGAAATATTTTTCTCAACGAAACAAGTATTGTGGAAAAAAATCTCATTTTCTGTTCAGAATATCGTTTCTTCCTGGACGGTACTATCAACTAGCTTGCATAGAGCAGTGATATTTACCCAATCGAAACTATTGGCGCAGCTGCACACTGGCGAGAAAACTTGGCTCACAACACATTCTCCATATAAAGTATGGAGAGTCTGACAACGACAAGGCAATGGTACCTCTTTCCATATCCACTTTTGTCCTTTAATTTTTCATGTGCATGTATCTCAGGTAATTTACACAAATATTTCACTGTTCGATGTTGCAGCTGCAATTGTTCAATACCTATTCAAATTTGTTTTCGTCAATGGAGCAACAATTGCATAAAGGGAGCATTCCACTTCTGCTCTTAAAAAATATAACAAAGAAACGGGATGTTAGAGAAAGGATCTTTCAGACAACCCAAGCAACGTTTGTAACAGAGTTGTGAGCAGATATAGTATAGTATCTGAAGAAACTAGCTAGCTCTACAACTTTTGTGCGTATACATCCACAAAATCATCCTCACTTTTCTTATACAAATAGCCTTCACCAAATGTTTGTGGCTTGTTTTATTTTTATTTTTATTTTTCAGGGGGCGGTGCAGTTGTGTATTATATTGTTCAATGTATTAATTCCTATGCTCATGTTCCTAGGTTGAAGGTGTTTTAGTTGTAGCGAATGCGTACTCGACCCCCTTTGAACCTGTATGTGCGAAATGAAACTCTCCTGCTTCTACCTCCGCTTTGATAAGTGATGATATGATTGATTGTCTGCGATGCGATGAAAAATGTCCATATATATATGGACATTGCCTCAATGTTGCCATCTGAACCATGGGCAACACAACCGTGCATTGTACGATCAGGAAACCTCTATTACAAAATGTTCTTCCTAAGTTGGTAGAATTGTCGTATGAAACATATCTACAAAAAATGACAAGTGTTGTCTACATGCTGCGCAACTTTCGGATACACAACAAATTTACCTTAAATGGGGACAATACAATTTTTCATATCGACTGAAAAAGGAAAAAAAAAATATCAAACTTTGGCAGGAAACAAAAATATCTCATGTGTCTCTATAATATTTCTTCAACATCCAAATGAATGTTCATCGGACTCGATTACTTGGGATCTTTCATGTGAATAAGATTGTTCGGTCCAAAAATGGGAAGCATGGAAACAAACCCCATACATCCCATGGCCCCTGTTATTTTCTACTGGGAACATATACCAAATGTAAGAGAAAACAAATGCCATGACATCTTTTCTTTGTATTCTAAATTTTTTGATGCAAAGGTCGATGTGTCCTACTCTATGGAACCTTGTGGGAACTTGCTTGCATCTATTTGGAGTTTATATGGTTCTTGGTTGTATGATTCGTCTATCAACTTGTATATCATGGAACTCCGAGTGTTGTTTGGAGGACACGGATCAATAGAATTGCAATTTTTTAGCCAGCTAGCCCGCAAATCCGCCTGATAATTTCTATGGTGTTGTGATGCGATTGTAGTATGTGGCTTGTTTTAGCATTTTTCCTTGATCGATGAACTTGGTAAAATTAATCTCCTGGAATAATTTGAAATCAACGAATATATATTGTGTGAAGTCTAATTGTGCTATCATATCAACAAGAGGCCCTTAAAATTCAAATTTGTCATTTTTTTCTCATAGTGATAGAATTTTAAAAAACTTTGTTTTGTTTCCTTCATTTTTTTTAGAATAAATGATTTAACATCCTTTGATAATTTTATGTAATTAAATTGTACAATATCAATATTTAATATTAATAATTTAGTACTTGAAAACAATGTTTTTAGATAACGTTAGATAGGATGACCATCCGTAAACAATCACAATCTTGAGCCTGCCAATCCTAGAGTCCGTCCGTCAATTTGTGTGTCGCGAAACTCCAAGTGTTGTTTGGAGGACACGAGACAATCGAAGTGCAATGTTGAGCCAGACCGCCCGCAAGTCCTCCTGTAAATTTGTATATCCTGGAACTCTGAGTGCTATTTGTAGGGAACATAACAATAGAGGCTCAATTAAAGCTTGCCAGCTCGAGAACTCATGATCCAAAAAGTGGCTAAGTATGGAATGAAGCATCCGTACATGCTCTATAAAATCTCATGTCCATACTTTATAAAAGTGCATATTTACTATGTATTTCTCATTTCTTGGAAAATTTCTAGGTGTGGAAGTTGGTGGATGCACGTGTTCATATTTCCACTTACTTTTATATCACCAACCCGACCGACCACTTCCTCGTTTCAAATTGTACAATTTTTTTTGTCTAATTAAATTGTACAATATCAATATTTAATATTAATAATTTAGTATTGAAAATAATGTTTTTAGATAATGTTAGACAGATGATAGGGATTACCATCCATAAAAAATTTAAATCTTGAGCCCGCCAGCTATAGTGTACCTTTTTGCTTACCAAGGCTTTTAGCGCACTATGTAACAATCTGTACACACTTGCGTTGGATTTACATAACACATACAGTCCGGTATATACTCCATATGCATTTAACAATTAAACACATTTAAGTCTCAGAGTAAAACATGTTATTTGCTGCTAAAATTAACAATCCATAGCATTCAATAATAATTCATATACACAGCGGAATCATGATAATATATATAGCACAGTCATGTGGAAATGTGATAAGAACATAATTAGATACTTATCTTGTGACAGTGGTGAAATCCACCAACCAAATGCAGGCCTTCCATGAACCTCCCAGCCTTAGACTACACTGCTCATCATCACAACAGTGGGTCACCCCCGAGTTGGGACTAAGCTCCACCCCAAGGCAAGGAATCTAGGCTCAGGCTGAGGTTACAGGGAAAACATCACACACAACCACAAGGACGGAATTCTCTCCCAGGAATCTCCCATGTTCACTGCCCATAGACCCTCATTCCCCACATGCCTGTTCCACCCCAAGAGAATGCACCTTCTCCGTCACCTGGACAGTCCTTCGGCTGCTAATCTCCCTTACCTTGGGTTGCAAGAATAGACTGGACCGAAAGTCTCTGGGCTCTATGGCAGTTACAAGGTTCCTTCCAGGAGTTCTCTCCTTCCCTTGCGCACTCTCTCACCTAGAGGGAGTCGCTCATAGGCCAACAAGCCTCACGCAGTCTAGTACTGCGTAGTCTCAACAATCCCACGGAAAAACAAACACATGCTTTCCAAAAACTGGTTCGACAATCATAGGATGGCTTCACAGTCACGGCTTAGGAATAGGGAATGCTTGCATAACCTCACTCAATTTTCCCATACAAGTAAAGACTCTTCCCCGAATTCAACACAAGCTTCTCGTAGGCTGGGGTTACACGCACAGGATTTCTCAGAATCAGACATAGACATTCGAGTCACAGGGTCTCACCGAGGTTCTCTACAGGATTCAGGTTAGTCATACTGCTCAAGCTCCGTACCTATTCAGACAATCCGGTGGAATGGAATCGGAACCTTCTCACGGCTCACCCTAGCCGTTTTATTCGCATGCACCAGGGTTGACACTTGTCACCCATGGAACTGCATGCATTCCACCAGCATGCGTTCCTCCCACCACTTGGGAAATCACGCGTCCTTCCAAAAGGACTTAGGATAAAAACATATGATGCACATATATTTTGGAATAATAATAAAATATTATCCTCAGGCTTAAGCCCCCTAGGCTTAGCCCCTAGGTTCAATACTTAGCCCCTTTCCCACCTTCAAGCCCCTAATTCCTTTCCCACTCTGTGGCTGCTTAGTCCCCCTTCACTCATTCATCGTGGTCGGTCTGCACCTGGTGGTGTTTATATTTTATTAAATGTTCTGCATACATACAGGTACAACAACAGGCTCCTGGCCTTCAACACTCAAGCTCCCTGGCCTAACAACACATAAGCCTCCAGCTTATACAAACTTGGCTCACCAGCCTATAAAACATAGTTATAATTCCTTTCAAAACATGGTTTACAATGGGGCTCGGCCTTAGGGACACTACAATCCCCCTCCCCTTATTTTACACTATCCTCAGTGCAACTTACACTGTCTCTGCAAGCCTTTCAAATTTTTCAAAAAGATGTGGGTACTCTACCCGCATAACCTCTTCATACTCCCATGTCGTGTCCTTAGGACCGTACCAGGTCCACTGGAAATTTACAAGCTCTATAGCTCGATTCCGGAGTTGTTTTCTTTTCCTCTCCAATATGTGCATAGGATGCACTTGCAAGACACCTTCTGGTTCCACAATCACATTCCAATCAATAACATGATTAGCATCGGGTACATATTTCTTAAGCAGTGAAACATGAAACAGATTATGTACAATCATAGATGCAGGTAATGCAGGCATGTATGCAACCGACCCAATCCTTTCCAGGATCTCAAATGGCCCACAAAATCTCACTGCCAACTTGGCGCAACTTCCCAGCCTCAGGGAACTCCTGTTAGTTTTCACTTTCAGGAAAACATGGTCACCCACTTTGAATTCTCTATGGGTTCTGTTACTATCAGCGTAACTTTTTTGCCTGTCCTGGGAAACTTTTAGATTCTATTTGATTTTTATCATTTGATCTTCCATCTCTTGGAGTAATTCAGGTCCAACTACTACTCTGTCAGCTGGATTATCCCAGCTCACTGGAGTGTTTCACTTTCTTCCATAAAGCACTTCGAATGGGCTCATCTTTAGGGATGCATGATACCCATTGTTGTAGGCGAATTCTACCAAATGCAGGTAGTCTTCCCACCTTGATGGTTTATCCATCACATACATTCTCAGCATGTCTTCTATTACACTATTTACTCTCTCTGTCTGTCCATCAGACTTGGGATGATATGCTGTACTAAATTTCAGATTCGTTCTGAATCCTTTGAACAATCCTTTCTAGAAATTTGAAGTGAATTTTGGGTCTCTATCAGACACAATTGTCTTAGGAATTCCATGCAAGCATGCAACTTCTTTTAGGAAAATGTCAACAACATCTGCTGCTCTGTGGGTGGCTTTCAGTGGAATAAAATGGGCAGCTTTAGTAAGCTTGTCCACCACCACCATGATTGCATCATGCTGCTTGCTTGTTCTGGGTAATCCTGTGATAAAATCCATTGTTACCACGTCCCATTTCCATTTACGAATAGGTAAAGGCTGCAACAACCCTGCTGGGTGTCTATGCTCCGCCTTAACCTTCTGGCACTCCATACATTTGGTGATGTATTCCGCGATTTCTTTCTTCAAACCCGGCCAAAAATAATGGCTTTTGACTGCTGCCACAATTTTATGATATCCAGGATGTCCAACATAAGTCACGTTATGCATCTCCTTTAGAATTGCCAGCTTCAATTCTCGGACATTGGGTACATACACTCTGTTTTTATACAGAAGTAAACCATTAGTTCCCAAGGTGTAACTTTCCTTGGTCTGTGGTCTCTCACACTGTTGTAGCTTTGCTACAAGATTTTTGTACTGCAAATAAGCATTTGCAGCTTCCAAAATTCTATCTTTCATCTCAATCTAGTACATGCTAATGGTTGTAGCATGTAATTCATGCACTTTTCTGCTGAGTGCATTAGCCACCTTATTTTCTTTCCCTTTGATATGCTAGATATCAAAGTCATATTTGCACAGAAACTCCAGCCATCTGATTTGTCTGGCATTTAAGGTCGGCTGACCAAATAAATACTTCAGACCATTATGGTATGTTCTCAACTCGAATCTCTTGTCTGTGAGGTAATGTCTCCATTTCCTCAAGGTGTGTACGATTGCTGCCAGCTCTAAATCGTGAGTGGCATAATTCTTCTCATGTTCCTTCAACTTTCAGGATTCATAACAAACTACAAATCCCTCTTGGCTGAGAACTCCTCTCAGCCCCTCCTTACATGAATCAGTGCACACTACGTAATCCTTATTTGGATCTGCAATCCTTAGGATTGGAGCACTAGTTAGCAGTTGCTTCAATCACTGGAAGTTGCTCTCACATTCTTCAGTCCACTGAAACTTCTTCTCCTTCCTTTGCAAGGAAGTGATAGCATGAGCTATCCTTGAGAATCTGGCTATAAACCTCCTATAGTAGCCTACCAGACCCATAAAAGATCTAACTTCTACCACATTCCTTAGCATTGGCCATTCTTGAATGGCCTGTACCTTCTCAGGATCCACAACGATCCCTTCTTCAGATATTATATGTCCCAAGTAATGGATATGCCTTTGGTAAAATGAGCATTTGCTCAGTTTTGCATACAGTTGGTGTTCTCTCAACACCTGCAGCACCATTCTCAGGTGTTTCTCATATTCTTCCTCTGTCTTGGAATACACCAAGATATCGTCCAGGAAGACTATAACAAATTTGTCCAAATAATTTCTGAACACTCCATTCATTAAGCACATGAAAACAGCAGACGTGTTGGAAAATATAAACGACACCACTGTAAACTCATAATGACCATACCTTGTTCTAAAGGAGGTCTTGCTGATGTCTTCATCCTTTATTCTCACTTGGTTATATCTCGATCTGAGGTCTATTTTCGAAAATATTTTTGCATCCTTCAAGTGATCGAAAAGATCATCAATCCTTGGCAGAGGATACTTGCTCTTGAAAGTGACCTTATTCAACTGTCGAAAGTCAATGCACAGCCTCAACGTCCCATCTTTCTTCTTCATGAATAGGACTAGGGCTCCCCAAGGTGACACACTGGGGTGAATGTAAATTTTCTTTAGTAGCTCTTCGAGCCGCAATTGCAACTCTTTCAGATCTAGTGTACTCATTCTATAAGGAGTCTTTGAAACTGGAGCTGCTCCAGGCATCAAATTTATAGAAAAATCGATGTCCCTCTTCGGGGGTAGTCCAGGCACCTCCTGGAATACATCCTTAAATTCTTTGAGTACCTTGTGGTCTTCCAAATTCAAGACCACATCTTGGAACACTTCTTCCACCCGGGCTGCAACTAATTGAAAGCCCTTCTGGTAACATTTCTTCAGCTACATGGTTGAGATTTCCCTCACAGCCACGACTCTGGGAATTCCTTGGAAAGTTACCTCATTTCCCTCTTCGTTCAGGCATGCGAACCTCTTATTATGGTAATCCAGAAGGGCATGGTGCTGGTCCAACCAATCCATCCTAGTTAAGCAATCATATGATCCTAAAGGAAGAATATTCAATTCAGCCTTAGTGCTCATTCCTTTCATGTCCACTGAACAGGACTTAACCAATTCAGTGACCTTCCTCTTGGTCCCTATGGCTAACTGCACTAACCAAGACTTCTCATGTTTTCTTCTCGTTAGATGCAAACTTTCCACCACTCTAGGATCTACATAACTATGGCTAGCCCCTGAATCAATTAAAATAACAAGTGGTCAGTTGTTGATCGTACCTTCCACTTCAATCATGTGCAATTGAAATTCTGCTTGCTTGTTGTCCAGGGCTGCATAGATCCTCGACATTCTACTACCCATATCCTCCACTATTTTAGCTTGCTGAACAATATGGACATTTCTTGCTTTGTCTTTTCGGTGGGGTCAGTCTCTGTACCTATGATTTCCTTTACAGCCCCAACACTCTATAGGTGGAGGCCTTGGCATATGCTCACTCCCTTCAACCTTCCTAGGCTCTTTAAAAGATGACTGTCCCCAAGGACTGTTTCTGAAAAAGGAAGGCTTGCTTCCCTTCTGCCTCTGTTCCTTCTTAAATTTCCTCCGATCATCCCAGACCTTCCGAAGGATAGGCCTTTCTCCTTGCTGTTCATACAAGCATTTCTCTTTTCTAATGGTCTCTTCCATGGTCTTAGGATCGTCATATTGAATCTTTTCACTCATGAAAGGTGGTAGTCCACTCAGATACCTCTGAATTTTAACATCTTCGTCCTTGATGAATGGAACATACTTCAGTAGTTCTAGAAAATTTCCTTCATACTCATCAATGGTCATACTGCCCAACTTGAGTTCAAAGAACTCCTTCATATTTCTGTCATAGTATCTCTTTGTCAGGTATTTCTTCTCGAAATACCTCTTAAACTCTTTCCACGTGACCTCTTTGTCTCTGATATGCTGCACCTGTACAAACTGATCCCACCACATGGATGCTTTTCCTTCCAGTTGGTACATTGCAATTCTTCCTTTTGCATGGGCAGAATAATTCTACAGTTCGAAGTATTTCTTCATGCCAAGAAACCAGGTCTCAGCATCTTCCTCCTTCTTATGTTCTCCATCGAATGTTGGAGGCTTAATCTTGTTCATTTCTCCTTTCAATTCCTCCTTTCCAGATTTTTTATGTTTTCTGGTAGGGGACGGGCTTGAACTACTGTGTGTCTTCCTGTCAGAATGTGCTTGGGAGCGACTAAGATGTCGGCTACCGCTCCTCTACCTTCTTCTTCTTTCATGGGTTTTGCGACTCTCCGTTGTACTTGAGTCTCTTCCCTTGTCGAGTTTCTTCTCTATTCTTTCCAGGCTCTTCAAAAATTTTAAGTTTAATGCACCCTGTCGATCCCTGACTTTCATAAGCTTTCGACTATCATCTCGGTGAGCCTTGGCCTCTCTTTGCAACCCTTCAATGATTTTCATTATGTGTCCTTCCTTGTCCATCTCCTTTCCATGCCTATTAGAGTTTGATCCTTCGACTCCTAGGTTAACATCCTTTCCTTCCCGTTCGTCTTCCATTTCAGGGGTAATTTGCACTGTTCCCCACTCCATACTCGGCATTGATTAACTGGAGTTTTGGCCTCTGTTTAACTCTACACACGCACTGTGCAATCCAATTCAAAATTTTCAGGCCATTAAACCATCACGAACAACCACAACATTTGTAACTAATACCAACAAGAACAAAAGATATTTCGATTCTAATGGTTTTCTAAGCTCTCGTTCGGCTCTGCAATTTTTGGGTTTCCGAACACCGATGCCCTCTAACTCCCATTATCCCTCTGGGCTAGACTTGTGGTTCACACGAGCTCCCCTTATATGACCACAGTCATACCTCCTATCAGGGTTTCAGACTTTTGGTACCGGAGAACTCTCGTTTCGCTCTCCTTTCCAACCCCCGACTTTCGAAATTATGACTTACTATCCTCTATGATTCCACAGCATAGCTGTCGCCCTCAACTGTAGTGGTACGTGGTCTATTTCGGAGGATCCTTGTCACCTTCGGTGACGTCATTAGCGTCCCACCACTCTTGCCTATATACACACACGCTAGCACGTGGTACTCTTCATGTGTCCACGTAGTCCATCTCCCTGATTAAAGCTTCGGGTGTCGGGGTTTCGTGATCCCTCACGACATGAGTTCCTATTCTCACGAACTCCCGATATTCAGTTTTTCAATGCGCCTTTCTCTTTAGCCCTTCTTGGCTATGCCAAGGTCCATGTGACCCCTCACATAAGACTGCAGCCTTATATCCTTATCGGGGTTTTTCCCCTATCACGATTTCAGCACTCGCGATGTCAGACAACTTGCTTTACCGACCCCCGAACCCCGATATGTTGTTACACGGTTGACTTTTCAATGGTCCCTCACTCCATCGACATTTCAGAGTTTACAATATCGCGAATCCTAAATGCATAAATTTTTGGGACTTCTCGCCGCGAAAACTCGAAACGGCGTGCCACCTGTCCACCTCACGGATCCTGTGGCCCCACATGGTTCTTTTGTCCGTCGGGATATCGCGTTTTGCGATTCTTGTTGTAGGGATGTCGGGATTTCCAACACCAAAACTTCGATATGAAATTCCACGCGTAAATCCAAAGGTCCTTACGGCTTGGATCTACGGTCCTGACTAATTCAGGATTTTGCGTATCGCGATTTCCACACTCCTGCGCAATTCAAAAAAGGCTTTAAACCCCGTGCACACTTTTCGATCTAACAGTCACGAGGGCTCATCTTCCCTCCCGAACAGCTCCTAAGGAGCCAACACCATTGGTCTGGAGACCCATATTCTTGTGTTCATAGACCATACCAGCTACGGTTTCACAGCACCGCTAAAACTCCCGAGCTTAAAAACTCGTCAAGTATCTCCTTGACACTTCAGAGAAAACTAGGGTCTGAAATTGGTCCTCCCGACTCAATTTCCCCTCGCATTCTCAGTCCAAAGACTACTCCATTGGCCCATCTAGGCTCAGTGTCGAAGCCTTCGCTCTGATACCAATTTCTAGTGTACCTTTTTGCTTACCAAGGCTTTTAGCGCACTATGTAACAATCTATACACACTTGCGTTGGATTTACATAACACATATAGTCCAGTATATACTCCACATGCATTTAACAATTAAACATGTTTAAGTCTCAGAGTAAAACATGTTATTTACTGCTATAATTAAAAATCCATAGCATTCAATAATAATTCATATACACAGCGGAATCATGATAATATATACAACACAGTCATGTGGAAATGTGATAAGAACATAATTAGATACTTATCTTGTGACAGTGGTGAAATCCACCAACCAAATGCAGGACTTCCACGAACCTCCCAGCCTTAGATCACACTGCTCATCATCACAACAGTGGGTCACCCCCGAGATGGGACTAAGCTCCACCCCAAGGCAAGGAATCTAGGCTCAGGTTGAGGTTACAGGGAAAACATCACACACAACCACAAGGACAGAATGCTCTCCTAGGAATCTCCCACGCTCACTGCCTACAGACCCTCATTCCCCACATGCCTATTCCACCCCAGGAGAATGCACCTTCTCTGTCACCTAGAAAGTCCTTCGGCTGCTAATTTCTCTTACCTTGGGTTGCAAGAATAGACTGGACCGGAAGTCTCCTAGCTCTATGGAAGCTACAGGGTTCCTTCCAGAAGTTCTCTCCTTTCCTTGTGCACTCTCTCACCTGGAGGGAGTCACCCACAGGCCAACAAGCCTCACGCAGTCTAGTACTATGTAGTCTCAACAGTCCCATAGAAAAACGGACACAGGCTTTCCAAAAACTAGTTCGACAATCACAGGATGGCTTCGAAATAGGGAATGCTCGCATAAGATCACTTAGTTTTCCCATACAAGTAAAGACTCTTCCCCGAATTCAACACAGGATTCTCGTAGGCTCAAGTTACATGCACGAGATTTCTCAGAATTAGACACAGACATTCGAGTCTCAGGGTCTCATTGAGGTTCTCTACAGGAGTCAGGTTAGTCATACCGCTCAGGCTCCCTACCCATTCAGACAATCTGGTGGAATGGAATTGAAACCTTCTCATAGCTCACCTTGGCCATTTTATTCGCATGCACTAGGATTAACACTTTTCACCCATGGAACTGCATGCGTTCCACCAGCACGCATTCCTCCCACCTCTTGGGAAATCACACGTCCTTACAAAAGGACTTAGGATAAAAACATATGATGCACATATCTTTTGGAATAATAATAAAATATTATCCTCGGGATTAAGCCCCCTAGGCTTAGCCCCTAGGTTCAATACTTAGCCCCTTTCCCACCTTCCAACCCCTAATTCCTTGCCCAATTTGTGGATGCTCAGTCCCCCTTCACTCATTCATCATGGTCGGTCTGCACTTGGTGGTGTTTATATTTTATTAAATGTTCTGCATACATACAAGTACAACAGCAGGCTCCTAGCCTTCAACACTCAGGCTCCCTGGCCTAACAACAGATAAGCCTCCAGCTTATACAGACTTGGCTCACCAGCCTATAAAACATAATTACAATTCCTTTCAAAACATGGTTTACAACGGGGCTCGGCCTTGGGGACACTACACCAGCCCTGGAGTCCATATGTCAATTTGTATATCACGGAACTCCAAGTGATGTTTGGAGGACATAGAACAATAGAAGTGCAATGTTGAGCTAGCCAGTCCATAGGTCGACTTGTCAATTTGTATATCACAGAATTATGGGTGCTATTTGTGGGGCACATAACAATAGAGACCCAATTTTGATCCTTCCCGCCTGAAAACCCGTGATCCAAAAAGTGGCTAAGTATGGAATGTGGGATCCATACACACTCTATAAAATCTCATGTCCATACTTTATAGTACATATTTAGTATGTATTACTCATTTTTCGGAAAATTTCTAGGTACGGAAGTTGGCGGATTCAAGCCTTCATATTTCACTTACTTTTATATCACCAGCTCGACCGATCGCTTCCCCGTTTCATATTGTACAAATATTTTGGCTTGAGGTTTCTCTGAATAGGCAAGTTATCGAATTAATTTACGTAATTAATTGTACAATATCAATATTTAATATTAATAATTTAGTATTTGAAAATTATGCTTTTTTATAATGTTAGATAGTTGATAGCGATGACCATCCATAAACAATGGAAAGCTTGAGCTCACCACTCCTAGAGTCCATTTGTAAATTTGTTTATTGTAGAAGTCTGACTACTTCTTAGAGGACACAAAACAATAGAAGTACAAAGTTGAGCCAGCCAGCCCGCAAGTTCGCTTGTCAATTTGTATATCACAGAACTTTGGCTGTTGTTTGTAGGGAATGGAACAATAGATTCTTAGGATTCACAGAAGACATGGGTTGACTTCAAAGATCTGATTTTCAGAGGTGCGTGACTATGCATAGGTCTAGTGCAGAGATAAAATAGGTTATGGGAAAGGATTCCAGCGAACTCAGGCGGAGTATGGAATAATGGGTGCGTGAAATCCCAACATGGCTAACTTCTTCAACTTTAACTACATGCACCCAAGTTGACACCTATCATCCTGGAGCTACATGCACTCCATTTTGCATACGTTCCTTTCCCAAGAACTTGGGACAACACTCATCAATTGTCCACCTTAGCCTTTTACGAAATAATAATAATTTATTATCCCCTTGGCCTTTAACACCTAGGCTCTCTGGCCTACTTGCACATAATCTTACTAGCTTGCAATTGCTCGGCTCACCAGCCTACAACACATGTTTACAATACATAGATATAACTGGACCTCGTCCTTGGGGTATTACAATTACCTCCCCTTATTTTTACACTGTCATCAGTGCAACTTACTTACATAGCATCAGCAAGATTTCCAAAATCTTCAAAAAGATGCGGGTATTCTACCGACATAGCATCCTCATGCTCCCATGTCGCATCCTCGGGACCGTACTAGGTCCATTGAACCTTTACAATATCTATGGCTCGATTCCAGAGCTTCTTTCTTTTCTGATCCAATATGCGCACCGGATGCACTTGAAAGATGCCTTCTTGCTCCACCTGAATCACATTCCAATCAATTACATGATTAGCATCAGGTATATATTTCTTAAGAAATGAAATATGAAACACATTATATACATTCATGGATGTAGGCAATGCAAGCATATATGAAATCGGCCCAATCCTTTATAGGATTTCAAATGGCCCACAAAATTTGGCTGGCAACTTCGAACAATTTTCCAGCCTTAGGGAACTTCTATTGGCTTTAACTTTCAGGAAAACATGCTCTCCAACTTTAAACTCTCTGTGGGTTCTATTTTTATCAGCATAATGTTTCTGCATGTCTTGGGCAGCCTCTAAATTCTGCTTAATTTCTATCATTTGCTCTTCCATTTCCTTGAGCAACTCTGGCCCAACCACTGCTCTATCAGCTAGATTATCCAAGGTTATTAGAGTATTTCACTTTTTGCCATAAAGTGCCTCAAATAGGATCATCTTCAATGATTCTTGATACCCATTGTTGTAGGCTAATTCTACCAAGTGTAGGTAGTCTTCCCATTTACATGGTTTTCCCATCATATACATCCTTAGAATATATTCTATCACTTTGTTCACCCTCTCTGTCTACCCATCAGACTCAAGATGATAAGCAGTGTTGAAGTTCAGATTTTTTCTGAATCCTTTGAAAAACCCCTTCCAGAACTTTGAGGTAAATTTTGGGTCCCTGTTAGACACAATTGTCTTGGGAATACCATGCAATCGTGTTATTTCCCTCATAAAATTATTATCAACGTTAGTTTCCTTGTGATTAGTCTTTAGTGGAATAAAATGGGCAGATTTCGTAAGCTTGTCCACCACCACCATGATTGAATCATGTTGTTTTCCGGTCTTGGGAAATCCTCTGATGAAATCCATTGTCACGACTTCCCACTTCCACTAAGGAATGGGTAAAGGTTGTAGCAACCCTGTTGGGTGCCTATGCTCATCTTTGACCTTCTGGCATTCCATACATTTGGTGATGTATTCTCCATTTTCCTTATTCATACCTGACCAAAAGTAATGGCCCTTGAATGCTAGCACAATTTTCTGATATCCAGGGTGCCCAACATAAGGCACATTATACATTTCTTTCAAAATCATAAGTTTCAATTCTTGGACGTTAGGTACAAAAATTTTGTTCTTGTACATAAGTGTTTCGTTAGTTTTCAATTTTCAATTTTCCACTTTCTATGGGATCTTACTTTGTTGTAGCTTTTCTACCAAATCCCTGTACTGCAAAGCTGCATTTCTAGCTTCCAAAATTCTTCTTTTAATATCAATTTGGTACATGCTAATGGTTGTAACATGCAATTCATGTAATCTCCCGCTGAGTGCATCACCCACTTTGTTCTCTTTTCCTTTGATATGCTTGATATCAAAGTCATATTCACAAAGAAACTCCAACCACTTACTTTTCCTAGCATTCAAGGTTGGTTGATCAAACAAATACTCTAGACCATTGTGGTCAATTCTCAATTTGAACTTCCTTCCCATGAGGTAATGCCTCCATTTCTTTAGAGTGTGAATGATGGTTTCCAACTCTAAATCATGAGTTGCATAGTTCCTTTCATGCTCTTTCAATTTTATGGATTCATAACAAATTACAAACCCACTCTAATTGAGGACTCCCCACAGTCCTTCTTTGCATGCATTTGTACACACTACAAAGTATTAAATCGAATCTACAATCCTCAGGATTGGAGCACTGGTTAACAATTGATTCAATCGCTGGAAGCTTTACTCAAATTCCTTTGTCCATTGAAATTTCTTCTCCTTCCTTTGCAAGGAAGTGATAGGGTAAGTTATCCTTAAAAACCCTGCAATGAACCTTCTGTAATAGCCAGATGGAGCCATAAAGGATTTGACTTCTGTCACATTTTTCGGTGTTGATCATTCTTTGATGGCTTCAATCTTTTCAAGATCTACAACTATCCCATCCTTTGAGATGATATGCCCCAAGTAATGGATCCGCTTTTGAAAAAATGAGCACTTGCTAAGTTTAGCATATAGTTGGTGCTCCCTTAACACTAGTAACACCATCTTCATATGTTGTTCATGCTATTCCTTCGACTTGGAATAGACCAAAATGTCATACAAAAGGACTATGACAAACTTGTCCATATATTCTATGAACAAACCATTCATTAGGCACATAAAAATAGTGGGTGCATTCGACAACCCAAATGGCACCACTGTGAATTCATAGTGACCATACCTATTTTTGAAGGTGGTCTTTCCGATGTCTTCATCCTTAATCCTGACCTGGTGGTATCCTGACCTGAGATGTATTTTTGAAAATATCCTAGAATCCTTCAACTGATCAAAGAGATCATCGATCCTTGGCAAAGGATACTTGTGCTTTACAGCCACTTTGTTCAATTGTTTGAAATCGATGCAAAATCTCAATGTCCCATCCTTCTTCTTCACGAATAGGACTGGGGATCCCCAAGGTGACACACTTGGGTGTATATACCCCTTCTTCAGAAGTTATTCAAGATGCAACTACATTTATTTCAGCTCTTGTGTACTCATTCTGTAAGGAGATTTCGACATTGGAGCCTCTCTAGGCATCAGGTTTACAAAGAAATCAATATCTCTCTTTGGGGGTAATCCTGGTATCTCCTGGAATACATCTTCAAAATATTTTAATACTGAATTGTCTTCAATATTTGACACCTCATCCTTAGATGCTACAAATAATTGACAGCCTTTTCTATAGCTCTTCTTCAACTGCATTGTTGATATTTCTTTAACAACAACTTCTCTAGGAATTCCTTGGACTGTTCTCTAATTCCCCTCCTCATCTAGTCAAGTGAATTCCTTTTTACGATAGTCTAATATGGCATGGTGTTGGTCCAACCAATCCATCCCAATTAGACAGTCATAGGAACCTAAAGGTAAAACATTCAATTCAACCCTTGTGCTCAGTTCATTCATCTCCACTGAATAGGACTTAACCAACTCGACAACCTTTATCTAGGCTTTTGTAGCCAACTGCACTAATGAATATTTCTCATGCTTGCTTCTTGGTAAATGTATAATTTCTACCATTCTAGGATCTATGTAACTATGACTAGCTCCTGAATCAATTAAAATAGTAATGGGTCGGGTGTTGATCATACCTTCCACTTCAATCATATGTGACTGAAACTCAACCTTCTTGTTGTCCAAGACTGCGTATATTCTTGGAACAATTCGACCCATGTCCTCCACTGTTTCATCCTCTTGAACATTGTGGATATTTCTCACTTTGTCATTTCTGTGGGAGTAGTCTCTATACCTATGATTTCCTTTACAACCTTAACATTCCATAGGTGTCGGCCTTGGAAATTGCCCACCTACTTCAACCTTCCTTAGCTCTCAAAAACCTAACTGTCCTTGAGGACTGTTCCTGAAAAAGGGTGGTTTAGTTCCCTTCTTCTTCTGATCCATTTTCAAATTATTCTTGTCTTCCCAAACCTTTCGGAAAGTAGGATTTTCATATTGTTTCTCATACAAGCATTTTCCTCTCCTTATAGTTTCTTCCATAGTCTTAGGTTTATCATACTGGATCTTGACACCGATGGAAGGTGGCAGTCCACTTACATACCTTTGAATTTTGACAGTCTCATCTTTTATGAATGAAACATACTTCAACAACTCCAAAAAATTTCATTTGTATTCTTTAATGGTTATGCTTCTGAGCTTGAGTTCAAAGAACTCTTTCATCTTTCTGTCATAGTATCATCTAGTCAAGTATTTATTTTCAAAATACTTATTGAATTCTTTCCTAGTAATATCTTTCTCTTTATTGTTTTGAACCTCCAGAAGTTGATCCCACCACATGGATGCCTTTCCCTTCAGTTGATACATTTCAATTCTTCCTTCTGCATGAGAGGAATAATTTTGTAGTTTGAAATATTTCCTCATACCAAGCAACCATTTTCGACATCTTCCTCCTTCTTGTGTTCTCCATCAAACGTAGGAGGCTTGATCTTGTTCATTTCTCCCTTCATCTCATCCAATCCAAATCTCTTTTGATTTCTAGTAAGAGAGGGGCTTGAACTACTTTGTGCCTCCATATTGGACTACTTCAGGGAGTGGTGACGATGCCTGCTAATGCTTCTTGATCTTCTTTTCTTCTTAGCAGTCTTGCAACTCCCTGTTTTGCTTGAGTCGGTCTCCTTATCCAACTTATTTTCTATTTTCTCCAAACTCTTCATCAACTTTAAGTTGAATTCTCCCTGTTTTTCATTATCTTTCATGAGCTTTTAACTATCTTCTCGGTGATTTTGGGCATTTTTCTGCAATCTTTCAATGATTTTCATCATATTCCCTTCCTTATCTATCTCTTCTCCATGCCCATTGGAGTTTGACCCTTCAGTTTCCAAATGAACATCCATCCCTTTAGCTTCATTCTTTGAACTGGAATCATTCTATGCCTCCTCCATTTCTCTACACTTAGTGAAAATTCACTTTGGTCCTAGCACTTGTTGAACTCTTCAAACACAATGTGGAGTCAACTAGAATTTTTCAGGCCATCATTCCTTAAAAAATTCCATAGAATTTATAATCTGAGTCTGTTTTAAGAAACACTAAGATTTCATGAATTTTACGAGCCCTGCTTGTCTCTGTAACAATTTTAGGCCTTAGCCCTTTTCTCTTATCCCCAAACCCTGTGACCATGGGCTATGACCAAACTCTAGATCGATAGGTGCTTAATCATGTCTTCGAGTTTTGAAGTCTTCATAATACATCACAACAAACTCTCCAAGTTCCAAATTAATGAACTCACAAAGTAGTGTGGATCAACGTTCCACGTCTACCCAACATCCAATGACTGACACTCGCTATGGAACTTCTGTCAGCGAAGCTTCAGGACTTCGAAATTTCGGGACTTCAGGACTTTGTAGCTTTGAAACTCAAGGTTTTGGAAGATTTCACAGTTGCTTCCTTCCAGTCTCGCGACTTCTAAACTTATGGCTTCACTATCCTCTGGGCCCACATAGTACAGTTGTCACCAACTAAGGCAATGGCACATGGTATGCCTAGAAAGTTCCATGTCACCCTTGGTGACATCATCTGGACCCACCACATCTACCTTTTCACTTCAAAACTTTGGGCTTCAGAAGTTTGTGCATCAGCACATTCCCCTTCTCCTGACATCCGAAATCTAAAGTTACGGTCTAACGATAAGGCTTCCAGGATAACCCTCCTACACCTTCTCCATATCTTACGATCATAAAGGATTTCTCCTTTTCCCAAACAAATCCTAAGGCCCACATTACTCTATGGCCCAATACTACTTCTGTTGTGTTTTTACGACACTGCTACTCCTCCTGAGCTTCGTAACATGACCAAAGTAACATATTGGCACTCAGGAATGTTTTGAGGTTCGAAAATAGTTCCTCCGCACACAATTTCCACCAGAAACCTTGGGTCCAATGACCACTTATCCAGCCAATTCAGGCTCAGAGTCGAAACCTTGGCTGTCAACCTGAATTTTGTCCATTTTGGCAACAATTATTTTCCAAAACTTTTTCTTCAACTACCATGAACATGGCCCATCCAGGCTTAGTGTTGAAAACCTTGTCTCTGATACCAAAATGTAACATCCCCAACCATCACCAGACTAGGCAATGCTACCAACACAACCTTAACATTTCCTTTAATGCTCTCATACAAAAATGTAACATCCCCAGCCATCACCAGCCCATGAACACTACCATGCAGAACATTCAGACACACACACACACACACACACACACACACACACACAACATGCATTTTAATCTAAATAAAACACATAACACATTGTGGCTACTACCATACAGATTCAAATGTAATAGACAATAATTCATATATGCAACGGAATACATGATAACATTCAAGCATCACAGGTATGCATAACATAAAATTAAACACATAAATTATACTCATCTTTCAACTGGAATAACACCACCAACTACGTGTAGACCTTCCATGAACCTCCCAGCCTTAGACCACACTACTCATCACTCTCAGTAGCAGGTCACCCCCAAGCTGGGGCTAAGCTCCACTAGCCAAGGGAATCGTAGGCTAGGAAAAGTCAACAGGAAGACACACAGTTTATGGTGAAGGATTCTCTCCCGAGAGCCACTTATGCCCACTGCTCACAAAATCTCATTCCCCACATGCATATCCCACCCAAGGAGCATACACCTTCATTGTCATACATTCCATCTGTTGCATCACCTCCCTTGCCTTAGGCTTCAACAACAGGCCATACCAGAATTCTCAGATCTCTATACCAGCTATGGGGCCCCTTCCAATAGAACTCACTTCCACAGCACACTCTCTCACATGGAGAGAGTTTATCATAGGCCTGACAACCTACCTCTTCAACCACAACCACCTCCCTCACCTGGAGAGAGTGTTGCATACAGGCCTGGCAACCTACTTCTTCAACCACAACCACCTCCCTCAACTGGAGAGAGTGTTGCACACAGGCTTGACAACCTACTTCTTCAACTCCGTTCCTACACAAGGAGGACAACAACAAGGCTTAGTAACAAACAGAAAATGGCAACAACCCACACTCAACCAAGGGACTGCATGGCCACAATAACCCACAGTTCTAGCACACATGGCATAAACAATTATGGGATGCTCAGGCTTCACAGAATATGCGGGTTGGCTTCACGGATATTATTTTCATAGGTGTGTGGCTATGTAGAGGTCCAATGTAGAGACAAAACAGGTTCTGGGAAAGGATTCCAATGAACTCAGGCAGAGTATGGAAGAATGGGTGCGTGAACTCCCGACACGACTGACTTCTTCAACTTTAACTGCATGCGCCTAGGTCGACACCTATCTTCCTAGAGATGCATGCACTCCATTTTGCATACGTTCCTTTCCTAGGAACTTGGGACAACACTCATCAATTGTCCACCTTAGCCTTTTAGGAAATAATAAAAAATTATTATCCCCTTTAGAGGTAAGCCCCCTAGCTTACCCCCTAGAATCGACACTTAGCCTCCTCCCTTACCCAACATTGTGGAAAGTTAGTCCCCCATCACTCTTTCTTCATGGTCGGTCTACACATAATGATGTTTTTATATTAACAAAGTGCATAATTACATGTACAAAATAGGCTCCTGGCCTTTAACACCTAGGCTCTCCAGCCTACTTGCACATAAGCTTACCAACTTACAATTGCTCGGCTCACCAGCCTACAAAACATGTTTACAATACATACATACATACATACATACATACATACATACATACATACATACATATATATATATATATATATATATATATATATATATATATATAATTGGGGCTCGTC
This sequence comes from Picea engelmannii, assembly GCA_009831015.1. Taxonomy (NCBI): domain Eukaryota; kingdom Viridiplantae; phylum Streptophyta; class Pinopsida; order Pinales; family Pinaceae; genus Picea; species Picea engelmannii. The sequence goes on from ML778065.1 coordinate 391,749, forward strand.
CTTGGGGTATTACAATCCCCTCCCCTTATTTTTGCACTGTCCTTAGTTAAAATTACTTACACATCATTAGCAAGATTTCCAAAATCTTCAAAACGATGTGGGTATTCTTCCCACATAGCATCCTCATGCTCCCATGTCGCATCCTTGGGACTGTACCACATCCACTAGACCTTTACAAGCCCTATGGCTCAATTCTAGAGTTGCTTTATTTTCTTGTCCAATATGTGCACCGGATGCACTTGCAAGATGCCTTCTTGTTCCACCTGAATCACATTCCAATCGATTACCTGATTACCATCAGGTATATATTACTTAAACAATGAAATACGAAACACATTATGTACAGTCATGGATGAAGGCAATGCAAGCATATATGCAACTGACCCAATCCTTTCTAGGATTTCAAATGGCCCACAAAATCTCACTGCCAACTTTGAACAACTTCCTAGCCTCAGGGAACTTCTATTGGATTTCACTTTAAAAAAAACATGCTCTCCCACTTTAAAATCTTTGTGGGTTATGTTTTTATCAGCATAACATTTTTGCCTTTCTTGGGCGGCCTTTAAATTCTGCTTAATTTTTAGCATTTTCTTTTCCATTTCCTTGAGCAACTCTGACCCAATCACTGCTCTATCAGCTAGATTATCCCATCTTATTGGAGTATTGCACTTTCTGCCATAAAGTGCCTCAAACAGGTTCATTTTCAATGATGATTGATACCCATTGTTGTAGGTAAATTCTACCAAGTGTAGGTACTCTTCCCATTTATATGGTTTTTCCATCACATACCCCCTTAGAATATCTTCTATCACTTGGTTCACGCTTCCTGTCTACCCATCAGACTCAACATGATAAGCAATGCTAAAGTTTATATTTGTTCTGAATCCTTTGAACAACCCCTTCCATAACTTTGAGGTAAATTTTGGGTCCTTGTCAAGCATAATTGTCTTGGGAATACCGTGCAATTGTTCTATTTCCCTCATAAAAATATCAACAACGTTAGTTGCCTTGTGAGTAGTCTTTAGTGAAATAAAATGGGTAGCTTTTGTAAGATTGTCCACCACCACCATGATTGAATCATGCTACTTGCTGATCCTGGGCAATCTTGTGATGAAATCCATTGTCAGTACTTCCCACTTCCACTCATGAATGGGTAAAGGCTATATAAACCCTGCTAGCTTCCTATGCTCAACTTTGACCTTCTGACATTCCATACATCTGGCAATGTATTTTCCAATTTACTTCTTCATACCTGGACAAAAGTGATGGCTCTTGACTACTACCACAGTTTTCTGATATCGAGGGTGGCCAACATAAGGCACATTATGCATTTCCTTCAAAATCATAAGTTTCAATTCCTCGATGTTAGATACATAAATTATGTTCTTGTACAGAAGTGTTCCGCCAGTTTCCAATTTATAATTTTCCACTTTCTATGACATCTTACATTGTTGTAGCTTTGCTACCAAATCCCTGTACTGCAAATCTGCATTTGCAACATCCGAAATTCTACTTTTAATATCAGTTTGGTACATGCTAATGATCGTAGCATGCAATTCATGCACTCTCATGCTGAGTGCATCAACCACTTTGTTCTATTTTCCTTTGATATGCTTGATATCAAAGTCATATTCACAAAGAAACTCCAACCACCTACTATGCCTAGGATTCAAGGTTGGCTGATCAAACAAATACTTCAGACCATTGTGGTCTGTTCACAATTCGAACTTATTTCACATGAGGTAATTCTTCCATTTATTCAGAGCATGAATGATGACTACCAACTCTAAATCATGAGTTGCATAGTTCCTTGCATGCTCTTTCAACTTTATGGATTCATAACAAATTACAAATCCATTCTGACTGAGGAGTCCTCCTAGCCCTTCTTTCCATGCATTTGTACACACTACAAAGTATTCATTCGGATCTGCAATCCTTGTGATTGGAGGAATGGTTAACAATTGCTTCAATTGCTGGAAGCTTTTCTCACATTCCTTTGTCTATTGAAATTTCTTCTCTTTCCTTTGCAAGGAAGTCATAGGGTAAGCTATCCTTGAGAACCCTGCAATGAACCTTCTGTAATAGCTAGTTATACCCATAAAGTATCTGACTTCTTTCACATTTTTTGGTGTTGACTATTCTTTGATGGCTTCAATCTTCTCAGGATCAATGACTATCCCATCCTTTGAGATGATATGCCCCAAGTAATGGATCTTCTTTTGATAAAATGAGCACTTGATCAGTTTAGCATATAGTTGGTGCTACCTTAACACTTGTAGCACCATCTTCAGATCTTGTTCATGCTCTTCCTCCGACTTGGAATACACCAAAATTTCATCAAAAAATACTATGACAAACTTGTCCAAATATTCTCTGAATACACCATTCATTAGGCAGATAAAAACAACAGGTGCATTCGACAACCCAAATGGAAACACTATGAATTCATAGTGACCATACCTTGTTTATAAGGTGGTCTTGCTGATGTCTTCATCCTTAATCCTTACCTGGTGGTATCCTGACCTGAGATATATTTTTGAAAATATTCTGGGATCCTTCAACTGATCAAAGAGATCATCGATCCTTGGCAAAGGATACTTGTTCTTTACAATCTCTTTCTTCAATTGTCTAAAATCGATGCACAATCTCAATGTCCCATCCTTATTCTTTATGAACAGAACTGGGGCTCCCCAAGGTGACACACTTGGGCACATATACCCCTTCTTCAGAAGTTCTTCAAGCTGCAATTGCAGTTCTTTCCGCTCTAGTGTACTCATTCTACAAGGATCCTTCGACACTGGAGCTTCTCCAGGCATCAAGTTTACAGAGAAATCAATATCTCTCTTCGGGGGTAATCTGGTACCTCCTGGAATACATCTTTGAAATCTTTTAATATTTAATGGTCTTCATTCGTTGAGACCTCATCCTTATATTCTTCCTCCACATGGGTTGCAAATAATTGACAACCTTTTCTTTACCTCTTATTCATCTACATTGCTAAGATTTATCTGACAACAACTACTCCAGGAATTCCTTGGACTGTTCTATGATTCCCCTCCTCATCCAGGCAAGTGAATTCATTGTTACGACAATCTAAGATGGCATGGTGTTGGTCCAACAAATCCATCCCAATTATACAGTCATAAGAACCTAAAGGTAAAACATTCAATTCATCCCTTGTGCTCAATCCATTCATGTCCACTGGACAAGACTTAACCAACTCAACAACCTTTCTCTTGGCTCCTCTAGCCAACTGCACTAACTAAGTTTTCTCATGCTTCCTTATTGGTAAATGCAAACTTTCCACCATTCTAGGATCTATGTAACTATGACTAGCTCCTAAATAAATTAAAATAGTAATGGGTTGGTTGTTGATCATACCTTCTACTTCAATCATATGTGACTGAAACTTCGCCTGCTTGTTGTCCAGGGCTGCGTATATTCTTGGAAAACTTCTACACATTTCCTCTATTGTTTCAGCCTATCGAAAATTGTGGACAATTCTCACTCTGTCATTTCTGTGGGGGCAGTCTTTGTACCTATGATTTCCTTTACAACCCCAACATTCCATAGGTGTCTGCCTTGGAAATTACCCACCTAATTCAACCTTCCTGGGCTCTCAAAAACCTAACTATCCTTGAGGACTGTTTCTGAAAAAGGGTGGTTTAGTTCACTTCTTCCTTGATCCATTTTGAAATTCTTATTGTCTTCCCAAACCTTGTGGAAAGTAGGCTTTTCATATTGTTTCTCATACAAGCATTTTTCTCTCCTTATAGTTTTTTCCATAGTCTTAGGGTCATCATACTGGATCTTGTCACTGATGGAAGGTGGAAGTCAACTTAGATACCTTTGAATTTTTACAGTCTCATCTTTGATGAACGAAACATACTTCAACAACTCCAAAAACTTTTGTTTGTATTCTTCAATGGTCACGCTGCCCAGCTTGAGTTCAAATAACTCTTTCATCTTTCTGTCATAGTATATTTTAGTCATGTATTTATTTTCAAAATTCTTCTTGAATTATTTCCAAGTAATATCTTTCTCTCTAATGTGTTGCACCTGCACAAGTTGATCCCATGATCCGCCGGATCTTTTAATGACTTATGATTGAGTTTTAATTTTTCATGCGTTAATTAACCATTTGAGAAACTTAGTGAAAGAATGAGGAAAGAAGAGGAATTATGACAGACATATATACATTTGTATATCTGAAATGAAAGAATAAACAGTAAACCATAACACGTAGATTGATAACGGAGTTCGGCACAACTTTGCCTACGTCTCTGGGCCTTTTCTCTGTGGGGGAGGCTTCTTTATTTCTTCTTAAAAGATCAAAAGTACATCACTGCAATGCCAAATGGCTACAAAAATGATCTGTTCATGTTCTTCCAGATCTCTAGAACCATGCAAAGAAAACGGCACACAAAACGGATGTTCGGAGCTCCCGGAAATGATCCGACAGCGTCTCCTCCTCAAAAGCTTCTCTGCCTCAAAATGGCTTTGGCTTGGCTTCTCTTCGGCATCATTCTACTCTAAATGCCCTTCTATGGCCTCAAATAGGCCTGGGTTATATAGTTGGAAAGTTGGTTGCTCATCTCCAACTTCCTCCCAAAATTTAGGCTCCAAAACTACCCAATAACTCCCAAAAACCATTAAAAATAGGCTTAATTACAATTAAAACTCAAAAATTAGTTACAAAACCCACTTTATAGTTATAATTGGGCATAAGCCCCCTTATGCCCAGCGCGCGCCCCCTTGACAGGGTCATATGGGTTCATATGGCCAAGCGCTAGCCCAAAGGGCTAAGCGTTGACCCCTCTCCATTCAATACTTTGCAATATATTTCATAATGTGGGTTTTATATCATAAGCAATAATTTGGTGTATTGGCAAAAGACCATTTCTTAAGGTGTTGGGCTTGGTGGTGGTCATGGGTTAAAATCCCATGGACCCCCAATTTTTTTTTTTTTGAAACAGCCACTTCAACTGATGACTGGGTGCCACGTGGCTGCCCATGACTCGGCCACGTGGCATCTCCCCATTTGCTGGATTAATGCCACTTGTCAGTTATTGACTGGTCCAGTTGCCTGCCACATGTCTGCCTTGTCAGCAAACCTACCCAATCACCATCAGCCAGAGAGTGCCACGTCATCTCCTGCACAGTCAGCATGCTGATGTCATCAGCGTTGACTTTTTGACCAGTTGACCTTTGACTTTTTACCGGTTTGGGCTTCCGATCAGAACACAATAACTTTCGCATACGGAGCCCATTTTACAAAGTAAATATACCGCCGGAATCAGGAAAATGAGACAGACGCAATGACATTGGTTTCATCGGATTCTGAGCACTTTCATTTTTGAGCATTTTTCAAGCCCTATCAGGCTTCTAGATCCAATTTCAGATCACACCTCCTCACAATAAGACCTTTTGGTCCCCAAAAGGTTATTGACCAGTCAACAAGCTCGGGATAGGCCACCCAGCTTGCTCTCTATCTCTGAACTCTGTCCTATGCACCTGTCTCATCAAGATCAACTGTAACACAATCATGACAACTGACAGTATATTGTTAGCCATTTGAACCTTGTTACATCTTACTGAAGCCACTATCATCCATGTAGAAAACATTGCTAATGAAAGAATCAACAAGACGATTGCAAATGAACTGATATACTTAAAATATTTGCACGACATGAGCTTATCTTGAAGCAACTTATGATTGATTTTCCATTCAACAACCATATCTTGTTCTTGCTTAAGATCAATTACTTCATTTGAAACAACTGCATTCGTTAATTGTTCCAATGTTTGAAGTGTGTTATT